>BPLQ01014382.1:0-25837 GCA_021605075.1 Caerostris darwini | reverse complement strand
GATCTTATTAAAATTTGTATATATATAAATTCCTCATATCAGCAAGTTGAAATTTTTTTTGGTGATTTTTAAACATAAAATAATTATTTAATAATATATTTGTAATATCTAGGAGATATTAATGTTTGTTGGTCGACTATTCAATTGTGTATTTCTTTTTTTATGATTGGTACTTACATTTTTTGATAGTTATTTAGTTGAGATTCCAATTTTTGTAAGAAACTTTTCAGTTCTAATTACTTTTTTATTAACTCAGTAATATTTGTTTCAATGTAGATGTTCCGGTTTCTAAGTTCTTTTTCGTTTTACTAACTACTGCAGACATTGTCATGAATGTCCCTGCTCTAATGGGAGTCGATACTACTGCTGGCATACATTTCTCTTGCCAATATAATAAATATCCAATGATATTACATTGGAGCTAGAAGATTTGGGGTTTGCTTCCCAGAATGGGTCCTGATCTTTTACTGTCATTTTTCAGGTTCTTTGCAAAACCCCAAAAGGATAAAAAAGAATGAATTTTAAAGGCGTAAAGAGTATTATTACCTAAAAAAGTGCAATTTTTTTTTGTTGTGATTTACAACTACATTATATCACTACTATTATTTTTTTTGCTGTGATTTACATCCATGGCACCGCCAGAACTCGAACCTGAACCTATGGTACCGAGGCTAGTCACTCGGCTATTCAGGCCCAATTATTACAATATAATGGCATTTAAATGAATTAGACTTCAATGATTTCAAATTCAAATTTATCAAAAGTGATGAACATACAAAGGAATAATGTAGAAAATAATAATTTCTTTCTAGGTTCATCACCACAAATTGAGACTGATTCAATATTTAAATATGTGAAGAAGCAGATAAAAAAACATGAAATCATTTCAAAACATTTTTTTTTTTAATTTACAACTTTTAATTCAGAATCTGTAGATTGGATGGTACAATTTAAAAATAATTTATAACTTTGCTACAAATGGGGCTTATCTATTTGTTTTATTTGACATACCTTGTAAGACCAAAGAAGTTTTTATACGACCTGCCCGAAGGCTCTCGCAAATGACATACCTTGTAAATATATTTCCACTTTTTAACTGTGCAGGAGACTAACAAATGCTGACATTTGTTCATTATAAAAGGGACATTTTGGTTCTATAATAATAAAAAATTAACATATTATGCATTGAAAACATCAAAAATATAGAAACAAAAAATATACAAGGATCATTTCAAAAGCAAATATAAAGGCATTTACTGAAATATACCACAAAATTAGAGGGTAAAATAAATAAAATGAGCAATTTTTTTTTTAGATATTTATACTAATATAAAAAAAAAAACATAAATTACATGAAATTGAATATTTTAAAGAAATTTTCCATGCTTTTATAATCTTCAGATTTTAGAAAAAGGAAGTTAGGAACAATATAACATGAGCTATTAATTTTATCTTTTAAAAAGAATGTCATGTTTTATATGAGTTAAGTTTAAACACTCAGTATACATTAGCATATGGCACAACTTATATTTCACTTTTTTAGCAGCATAGCTAATTTTATTCATTGCCAATTAAAATATTTGTTATCGTTTTTTTCTTTCTTTTGGATTAGAGCTGTGTACTTTATAATCTTATTTATTTTCTTCTCTTTTAAATATTTCTTCTTACAATAAAAATGTCTATTACTTTTGGAAGTAGATTATAACAAAACTTTTGAGAAAAAAATATAGTCACAGACTTGAAGCAGAATACTAATCTTTGCCACACACAGAGCAAGATATTCAATGTTTATTTAATGCACAATCTACATTATGGATTACCTGCAGGAATTTAAAATAAATGTTCCTAATCTCAACTAGCACTCCATTACATTTTTGATAATTATTATTATTTTATTGCTAATTTGTATATTATTTGACTTGAATTCAGAAAAGAGCAGTTTTAAATTCTAAGACAGCATTGAGTAATTTATCAGATTAAAACAGTCCTGCACTGAAGAGAAAAGAAGTCCAAAATTTAATATACACAAATTTAGTGATTGCCTTTTTGAAATATACTGAAAAACAATAAATACTGGAATTAATATTACAGATATTCAAACAATAAATGTTTAGAGAACAGCAAGAATAATCTTATATTTACTGTTAAAAAAATGAGGTAGAATAATTATATATAAAATAGGAATAATAAAAAAATGAAACATTAAACAAATTAAATTAAATTCAGTAGGATTTCTTAACTTTTATATATAAAAGGAATATTACGTTTCAAATGTCACGTGAAAGCAATTGTGTTTTAAGAAAACTTTGCTTCAAAATATTTTACATGCAGAAAACACTTGTATTCATAATAATAGTCCAAGAAAAAAATTTTTAAATTGGATTTCCGTTCAAAATATTACTTTAAAGCGAAAAATAAATTAAAAAATTACATGAATTTGAATAAAGACTAAAATTTATAAACACAGTTTTGGGGAAGGAACAAACATTTTTATACATAAAATGAAAGATAACAATTATGGTTTTTAATATTGTTAAACAACTTACATGAACAATTCCTTGAACTTTAGCAGCTGAGAGCAATTTATTATTAATTATGCATTGTAAATAAACAAAATCTGAAACAGATAACAAAAAATATTAATATGAATAATTAATACAAATAAAAAAAAAAAACCATTTACAACAACAATAAGTTGCAAAAACTTTGTTTGTAATAAACATTAGAAAGCCCCAATTGGATAAATTATTACAAAGCAGCATAGCATAAATCTATTATTCAGGTTAAAAAAAAAGAATTGTGGTCTCTAAAATTTGGTGTTAACAAATGTACAAAAAGATTTTGAAAGGAAACATATTCCAACACCATACCTGCAAATTTTATATGCTGCAACTTTATAATCAGTACCTCTACATTGATTTTTTTGAAATGGTAAATTTATGAATGTAAAGTTTTATTTTCTAACTACTTGCAAACATTTTAAATGATTTTATTGCATTATTGGAATAATAATTTAGTATTATTAATCACATGGAATTTTTTTTTATATTAATGGTTTGTTTGCCCTATATTAATAACATTGTCAAAATCAATAATTTCATTTTTTAAAAAGTTCTGCTTATGTGTATTTACTTATGCTTAAAAAATAAAAATGTTTATTATAATATCTATGAAAACAAATAGATAAATGTTTTACGAGGTTTAAGGATTTATAAGATTGTACTTCAATAAAAATATAAACAAAAAATTTCTCGTAATCATTATAAACAAACATAAAATAAAGGTTATATTAAAAATAATATTAAGTATTCAGAATTATGAATAACATTTTTTGATATACTAAAATAATATACATGTAAATCATGATTTTTAATCCCACTTTATTGTAATAAAGTAACTTCATTTACAGAAAAAAAATTTCCTATTTTAAATACCAAATAAAATACGTCATTAATTACACATGAATAATTAACAACATAAATTGTTGTTGTTGTTGTCGTCGTGTCCCTCATTGAAGAAGGGAGGAGGTGTGCAGCTTCTGTTCTAATGGAGCACCCGTAGGTAGAAGTCTGACTTCTGCTCCGTAACGCTCTTACAGTCATAGGAGACCGGGACCTACGGCTTAAAGTGGATTCCGAACCACTACAAACATCCATGGCACCACCGGGACTCGAACCCGAAACATGTGGCACCGAGCGCCAGAGCGTACAACATAAATTGACAAATTTTAATTATTATATTGCAGGCCATACATCAAATGAAATATAGCACACTTTAAGTGACGTATGAAATAATTTTGCCATTGATTTCTTTTCTTGTTTGAAGATATCGTTTTCATTGAATCAACTTCAAAATAATTTTCATGTCATTTATCAAAATTGTCTCAGAATTTTCTGTTTTTAAAAATATATGTTGTATGTATTTACATTATGGAGTTGAGTTGTTCCTTAACTGCTTTACATATACAGGAATCCTTAGAAAAATCAATTTCGTCAAAAAATATATTCTTTTCAACGTTTACTTTTTTAATTTAATAAAGCAGCATGATATAAGATGTATTTTTAAATTTCAACGAATGTAAAGAATTTCACTAATTTCTAAACAATATCCTAAATCCGAAAATTTTTTTTACAGTTAACATTTTAAAATAAATGTAATATCTGAAAGCTAAACAAATTTATTAACATAATACAATTAGAATATCTTTGTAAAAAATTTTAAAATACCAAAAAAGTAACGTTTCAGAATGCATAAACTGTAATCATTCAAAGAATTTCACATATTCCATATTCAGAGGAAAAAATAAAGAAAGAAAAAAAGAATCACACGGTGGTCGATTATGTTTACTCAATCAATGGAAGTGAACATAATTTTTCTTTAATTATCGAATACAGCAATAGAGCATCCAGAATAAATTAAATTGAGCCTTCCAATGCGAAAATTTTTTTAGAACTAACAACATATATAGAAATCTTACCATTATCATTATATAAATCATTTAAGGTTTAAAAAAATGCCTCTAAAGACTTTTAAGAAATAAATATAGTAATTTATAACTATGAAATAATAAGAAATATTTTTTTAATTTATGTAAATTAATCAAAGGCTTATTCATAATTAAATTTGCCAATAAAAGAACAAAAAATTACAAGCATTTTAACGCCAATATAATTGAATTCGAATTAGCATTAAGAGTTTGTTTACATAAAGTAAAAATAGTTTCTTCGTTCAATAACCAGCAAGTTGCTAGGTTGGTCAGGTTTTATTTGGTAGCAAAAACTGACATCGATACAATTTTTGATAGGAATTTTTCCTTCACCTTTTTGTCTCTTCTGTGTCTAGTATAAAAAAGGAACTCTTGCAGCAACCTGTGTAATACTCAATCTCAAACATATCTTTACATCAGTAATCTTATTTTCCAAAAGTTTCCTATATGTCTACTAGAATCATAAGACAGAGTAACGGAAAAGTGAAAATAATTTTCCATTTTGTTGAATAGTAACTGACCTTCTTGCAATAATTTATAACAAAAAGGTGCTGTTTATTTTCATTGGAATTTAATGACTTTATTAAGTGTTAGTTTTTCATCTGTATTATTGTTTTCAATAAAAACGAATCAGGCGTACAATATTGTGTGATAAGGGCCGAGTGGCTAGCGCTCTGGCTCTCGGTACCACAGGTTTCGGGTTCGAGTCCCGGCGGTGCCATGGATGTTTGTAGTGGTTTGGAATCCACTTTAAACTGTAGGTCCCGGTCTAATAGGATCGTAGAGCGTTGCGGGGGCATTGTTACTCCGCGTCCGTGGCTTATCTTCAAGTTACACGCGCCCCCTGGGTAATGCAAAGTGAGTACGTCTGTGCAGTGCTTGCCTTAAGGCATCCAAGACCAGGCTGTCTAAGAGTCTGCCAGCTGCTTTTGAAAGAAAAAAAATTGTGTGATAATAGTGATCTTTTTGTCAACCATCTTGTGAGGAACGCTCTCAAATTTAAAAGTACAGATATTTTTTTTTTTAATTATGTTAAAATATTTGTTTGCATTACTTTTGGACTAGTTCCTTTTCCTACATATTACGAGCAGTAAAATATTAAAGATGTGTAGATTTCTATTTTCGATATATACTTCAGATTATAAAAGTCATTTTTTGTTTTCTTTTAGTACCCCATAATAGTAGAAAAACCGTCTTCTCCGTCTCATAGATGGTTATTATTCGTAGGGTAAATCTAATTAATTTTTAGATATTAAATTTCAAAAGGACAAAATATTGCTCATAACGAGGTATAGCAGCCGCAGAAACATTTTAGACAGTGTAGAGCTACTATATATTCAGCCTGGGTTAAATGTGACACAGAAAAGGCCGCAGCTCCAAATATCGAAGGCCAGACTTCCGAGAACCCGGCGATGTATTTGCAACCAGATAGGAGTTCATCGCCAACACTGGCATCACTCTTGAAGCCTTATAAATAGTACATCTCGGGAAAAATACACAGGAATCGAAACAAATTATGCACGCGTTTAGGTTACTTTAAATTTCCGAAATGAATTTTAAGAAAAACCAAAGAAACATTGAAAAATTAGAAAAAAATACGTTTAAGAATGCCTTCTTTCCAACATAAAATACACGTAATAAAAGAGCCAGCGGGTTCTTTGCTGGTTAAAGATATTTTTTATGGTCTTGAGGGGTTTAATTAAGGCTCGATATTTGAAAGACCAGAGCGAAGGGACAATCTATGTCCACTGCTTTTCTTTCAGCTTGTATGAGGGCCACCGTGATGATGCTGATCAATTCACACATAATCGCGGATCTATCAGGTTCTTTAAGAAGCTCTAAAAGGGTTAAATTTAAATTATTGGCGAAATTATCACATTCCAAATTTCACATTCTCAGAAGTAGTGTAGGATTAATTTATTTTAGCTCAGAGTCTAAGTAGAAGATCTGAAAGAGATTGAAGCCTTGAAGCTCAAGGTGTTTTGTGAGGATTTTTGACTCACAGAAATTACAGCAACTCTATGAAGAATTTCTGCAAGCATAAGCAAATATAATAAGAAATAGAAAGGATCGACGGAGTCAGATATTTTGACCTCATAATTGAAAAGAAGGAGCATGAATGGCCTAGTGACTAGCGCTCGGTGCCACAGTTTTCGGGTTCGAGCCCCGGTGGTGCCATGGATGTTTGTAGTGGTTCGGAATCCACTTTAAATGGTAGGTCCCGGTCTAATATGACGGTAGTGAGTTGGGCGTAGGTTGGGCGTTGGGCTCAAATGCACCACAACCCTACCTAGTAAAAAGAAAACACCTCCTGTCTCGAAATCTGCCAGTATACAGACGGCCTTCGCCCACCATGAGGCTGTTGCGCCACTGATGATGATGAATTGACAAAAAGTGACCTTCAGAAATCATTTAAAATAAACACTATTAAAGGCAAATGTTGGATCAAGTTGCATCTAAGACTCTCCCTCATTGGTAAATATTTTAAATTATCATTCAAAATAAACTCTCCTCTTCAAACCAGTACTTCGTGCTATCCTAACCTATGCAGAACCTCTCTGGACTCTAGAAGCCAAGAAAAATTCTTAGAATCATCATAAGGATTCCTGGTATGTCAATAATTCAATTATCCATATTGACATCAAAAATATTCCAAAAGACAAACGTATTAAAAAATCATTTCAAGAAAATTTTTCTCTGGTATTACTCCTCCTCACAATTCAACATTGGCAAAAAAAAAAAAAAAAAAAAAAATCTATGCACCACAACCAAATGGAATCTACTTCTAAAGCCGATAAAATACAACCTACGGTAGGACGGTTATTTTACCTACTCTATACTTTTGATTACTATTAAAACGTGTACTATATTTACAAAAATATAAATTAAAACCATTAAGAAAATATATATTTAAATAAAGTTATAGCAGCTTTCTCGGATTTATGATTTTATAGAGATGATGCATTTATAAGTTAAGGAAGTACATGCTTCAATAATTTTTTTTTTTTTTTTTTTTCGCTTTTTTATTGTGTGTTAATTTATTGTTATTTTCTGAATTTGCACTGCAAATTTAAAGATAAATATACTTTTGATTAATGTCAAAAAATGTATGTTAATAAACTTGAAAAGATACAAAGAGACAAATTTAATAAAGTTATGTCAATTTTTTCGATGTAATAATTTTATAGAAATGAGATATCTAGAACTAAGTTTTCTGTCTGCTATATTAGTGTAAATATATTTGTAACTCAAAAGGTTCTAGAATATTACATAATATATATTCTAGAATATTACTTCTCATGATAGGGCCTGAATAGCTAGCGCTCTGGCGCTTGGTACAACAGGTTTTGGGTTCGAGTCCCGGCGTGGCCATGGATGTTTGTAGTGGTTCGGAATCCATTTTAAACCGTAGGTCCCGGTCTAACATGATCGTAGAGCGTTGCAGAGGTATTGTTACTCCACGCCGTAGCTTATCTTCAAGCTACACGCAGCTCTTGAGTAGTGCTAAGTCAGTAACGCCTGTGCAGCGCTTTCCTTAAGGCATCAAAGACAATTGTCTAAGTGTTTGCCAGCTGCGTTAGGAAAAAAAAAATTTCATGATTAATTGTTTTCAAAACTTTGGTTTGCTCTTGCGCAAGTAAACTGAAGTTGAAAAACAGAAATATACGAATTTGTGAATTGAAATATCAATCAAAAAATATTTTTAAAAATTTTATTTTATGAAATTGTGAATGTTCAGTTAAAAATTTCTCATTTGAGAAATTTTCGAAATTTTCAATTTCTTAGTATAAGATTGAATCTTTATAAAACAGAAATTAAATTAAACAGTAAAGAAATTAAAGGACAGGTAATTTTTGTTATTAAGAATTCATGATCTTTTAATATGTAAATTGATTTTTTTTTAATTTGTTATGAACAGCACTAAAATCAATTTCATGTTAAAAAGCATCCATCTTTTTATTGTTCTGAATGCTTTACCTCGTGTGCGTGACGTTATAGACGTCTTCGGCATCCAGGCCTTACCAACACTCACAAACTCACGAGTTGCTGATTTAAGTATGTTGACGAGAAAAAGCGATCGCGGACGACTTCAAGAAACTTTTGAACCTGGGCAACCTTATCCTAATAGATGGCGGACTTAAACGCTGCCCACACTCACTGGAACAATAATCGTAATAACAAATTGTAGTCGGGCCTGAAGGGTCGAGTGACTAGCGCTCTGGCGCTAGGTGCTTCGGGTACGAGTCCCGGCGGTGCCATGGATGTTTGTAGTGGTTCGGAATCCACTTTAAGCAGTAGGTCCCGGTCTCCTATGACTGTAAGAACGTCACGGAACAAAAGTCAGACTTCTACCTATGGTTGCTCCATCACAACAGAAGCTGCCCCCTTTCCCTCCATCCATGAGTAGATCACTCATGGGATGTCCGTCCTGCACTGCAGATTAGTCACAAAAAAAGATTAGGATTAGTTGAGGATTAGGCACAAAAAAATTGTTGTCGATGAATACGGGAGACCGAACATTGGGGGCCAGTTTGTTGTCGTGCAAGTACGGGAGGCCCCACGTTTGGGCGGCAGATTGCAGTAGATGTGTCGTCATTTGTTTGCGCAGCTTCAAATGGGTGTGGACATATCGAATCCAAAAACACATTTAATTTGATTACCACAGTTACACACAAATGATAAACAATATTTAACACACAGCATGTATATTTAAAGAACATTCAATTAGTGATTGGTGAAAGAATTCCACTTCTAGATCTTGAGATGAGAGACTGTTATTTCGCGCCAGTTGCGCCTTGCGTCCTATCGTGTGAGAGTCAGGGTGCCTACTGACGACTTTCTTCTGTACGTAGAAAGGGGCACTCTTGCAGTGCGTCGGAGGAAACACGGTTAAGGGAAACAAAGGTGCTTAGGTGGAATCACGGTTACAAAATCAAATTATGGATTTTTGGGATCAAAATTGAATTTTTTTAATAAAATACGAGTTTCTAACACTGTCTTCTCTTTCACACATATATCAACAGGCCGGTAGAGAAAACATTCTTGAAAATGACATACTCAAAAATATTCCACTAGATACAGATATGAAATTTTTAAACAAATAAAATTTCGACCATCTCCCAATCACACACATAAAATCTCACCAAACAACCGCTAAACTTCCCAGGACAAACTATGACAAATCGTCATATTTTAATTCTCATTAAACAAAAACCTTTAATTGACATTTATTTTATTTTTTATAAATAACTGTACTCTTATACACTCATGTACATAAATTAAGGATAATTCAGAATCACACAGAAATTGAACTCTAAAATAAAAATTTCCCCTGTAGAATTATCACACACATCTTGAAGAAGAATATGCAAATTACAGGCAACCACCAGATGGCGCGGATAGTACGTCACAATGACGAGAGTGTAAGAGAGGGGTATATAAGGAATGGTGGCAAAGAAGTAAAATTGTTCGCAAGCGCTTTAAAAGCCTTTCAGTGCAATAACCACATAGTTATGGCACAAAGGAAGCATTTGGATGATTTTTTAAGTGGTAGAATTATCGGACGACTGGAATGTGGACGTACCCAGCTGGAAGTATCCGAGGAACTTGGAATCGACCAGAGTGTCATCTCCAGGCTTTGGCAACGATTCCAAGATGATAGTAATGTGAGTAGATGTTACAGCACAGCTCGCCCCCGAGTTACAACGCCGAATGAGGACCGGTATTTAGCAGTTACTGCCAAAAGAAACAGACGGAGCACAGCATCAGACCTGTCTCTTCAGCTACCGGTACGACAGTTTCAAGGCAGACCGTGTACAGACGCTTAGGACACATTGGTTTATATGCTCGTAGGCCTGTCAGATGTGTTCCACTTACCGCAACTCACTGTCGCCTGCGATTAACCTGGAGAGTATGCATTGTGGACACCGCAACAGTGGTCTTGTGTGATGTTTTCCGACGAGTCCAAGTTTAGTTTGCAGGTCTGATTCTCGCCGGTCTTTCATATGGAGAGCGCCAGGTACCCGTTACCACTAAGAGAACGACACCGTTACGGTGGTGCAGGATGGCTCGTTTGGGGAGGAATTATTCTTGGTTCCAGAACTGACCTGCATGTTCAGAGTGTAACGATGACAGGCCACATCTATCGGGATGTCATTCTGGAACAACATGTACGTTTGTTTCGGGGCGCCATGGGTGCTGAATTTCTGTTTATGGATGACAACGCCCTTCTTCACCGTGCAAACATTGTAGACGAATGCCTTCAATTGGAGGATATCACCCGTATGGATTGGCCAGCATACTCACCGGACTTGAATCCAATAGAGCATGTGTGGGATATGCTTGGCCGACGAATTGCAACCCGTCAACCCCCTCCCACCTGTCAACCGGAACTTCGGAGGGCATTGCTTGATGAGTGGTGTAATATTCCCCAAGATCAGATTGATAATTTGATACTCAGCATGCCTAGGCGGTGTAAGGCCTGTATTGCATCGTCCGGGAGACATACTCCATATTAACTATCATACTAACCATGTTATACTGTTTTTTGTAAATAGGTTCTTTTTTTAAATTTGCTCCAGGGAGTAAAAATCGCAATTTTTATTAATTATGTCAAACATATAGCATCTTTTTTGCTCTTTACCTTTTGTTTAATAAATAGACTTTACAAATAAGTCAAATTTGTTTGGCTTCTGTCTCTTTCTTTGCCTGAACTTCATTATTCTTAATTTATGGACATGAGTGTAATTTATGCTATTCATATGAACATTTCGTAATTAAAATGATTTAATAAGTACAAAGTATATCATTTCATACTTTAATTGCATATTTTGGGATTATTTTATTGTGCTGAAATGACGTATTTAGACAGAAAGCAAGACCAGATTTTTTCAATAAAATAATTTTATAATTAAAATTTATAATAATAATTGATAATCAAAATAATATTTTAAAAATATAATGAATAAATGTTGATACTTTTTTTTTGGTTCTAATGCAGCTGGTAAACACTTGCCTTGTCTTGTATGCCTTAAGGCAAGCGCTGCACCGACGTTACTCACTTATCACTTCCCAGGATGTGCGTGTAGCTTGAAGATAAGCTACTGACGCGGTGTAACAACACCTCCGTAACGCTCTACGATCCTATTAAACGGGGACCTAAGGAGGTGGGGGGTTAAAGTGGATACCGAATCACTACAAACATCCATGGCACCGCCGGAACTCGAACCCGTGGTATCGAGCGTCAGAGCGCTAGCCAGTCGGCCATTCAGGCCACTTATTCAATTATATAGCATTGATTTTTTAACCTCTGAAGATCTAAATCAACTTCAAAATAACTATTTTGAAACAATTAATGAAATGTATTTTAATTTATAATACTATAACTTAATAAACTGGTATGCTGATGTTATTTTATACTTTTTTTTACGAAATATTTCATAAATCCAAATTGATCCATAGAAGCTTGTTAATGAACAACCAAAACGATAAAAAGATTTTAAACTAAATACCAAGATTAGACATGATCTCTATTTAGTGTAAATGTAATTTTTTTTTTTTTTTTTTTTTTGTACAGAATCCAAATTTAAAATAAAAGTAAGTCAGTTATATACAATAAGTTAAAATAAATGTTTCCTTTAACATACGAAAACTATCACATAAAGATAATAGATACATTTGCGGAAAAAATTATAAAAATCTTAAGTAATTTTTAATAGAGGGGAAAAAAAAAAAAAAAATATTATTTTAAATTATCTGAAATAAAATGTAAGATATAAAAAAGTAATTAAGATAGAACCTAAAATGAGTATAAAGGTATTATTAGTAAGTGGCCATTCCAAAAAATGCTATTAAAATAATAATATAAATAAAAATTAAGGAAATTATGACTCTTGTGATTTAGATTAAATAAATAAAAAAATATATTTATTCAACTAAAATGAAATAAGAATTTTTTCATTCTTATTCTTTTTCTAAAAATAATTTTACAGACAGTTTCGTTTCCATTTCTTATAAAGAACTTCTTATTTCTTGTTAAGAATATATTTTTACTAATCTCTTGATCTTGTTTTTCAATAATATAAATATTCTATAATTTCAAAAAAAAAATTTAATCATCATTTTTCTTTAATTAATTTAAATACAATTAAATTACCAAAAAATTTTTTGAAATGAAAAATTAGCTAATTAGCTTTCATGTCAATTAAAAAATATTCTGAAGTACATTATACGAAAATAAGTTGTATAATTTTATTTTTTTTCGACACTTATTTTTTGGTGTTAATTAATATAAATTTTTTAGTTAAATAACTAATATACAAATTTTGTATTAGGTTGTCATAAAAAAATTTCTGTAGTTCTTTTTTAAATATGTTTAAAAAAGAGTATTTATAGATTTGTTGAATATATTGCTCTGACTCTTAGCATACATGTTAAAACAAAGATAATAATGAAAATATAAATATTTTTATTGCAAATTAATTAAGTATTAATTTTGAAAAAATTCACATAATGAGTAAATTATCTTGATGAAATGAGCTTTTTTTTTTTGATGATTTCTTTTCTCAACAGAAAAATTTAAGTCTTAACCTAACTTGCAGCTAACTTTTTTGTTCTAATGCCGCTGGCTAACACTTAGGCAGCTTGGTCTTGTATGCCTTAAGGCAACCGCTGCACCGATGTTACTCACTTTGCATTACCCAGGGGGCGCGTGCAACTTGATGGTAAGCCACGAAGTAACAATAGCCCAACTCTCTACGATCCTATTAGGACCGGGACCTACGGCTTAAAGTGGATTCCGAACCATTACAAACACCCATGGCAACGCCGGGATTTGAACCCGATACCGAAAGCCAGAGCGCATCAGACCCCATGCTGACACTTAATATATTGAATTTTATATGAAAGCGTAACGAGCTTCAAGCTCACCACAATTTACACAAAATTTACAAATACGCGATTCGAATTTAAATAAATTTTCAAGTAGTATAAAAAGAAGGTAAGAAGAATGTAATGAGTTATCAGCAAATGATTATAAAGAACGTTTTTTGTAAATTATGCTCTCATTTCTATCAAAACAATGTGTGAATAAAAAAAAAAAACATTGTTTTTCTAAAAAATATAAAGTTACTGGCTACAATTAATTTAACAAAGAAACTGTCTTCAAGTTTTTGTTTAAACTAAGTACTTAGGAATTATCCTTGATAGTAAACTTAACTACAGATCGCATATCTACAACCTTAGAAATAAATTCAATACTCAATTTAGAATCCTCTACCCTTTAATCAATAGAAATTCAGCTTTACCTCTTAATCTCAAAATTCTAATATATCTCTCTTATCTTCGTCCAGTATTAGCTTATGCAAGCCCAGTTTGGGGTTCTGTCGCACGTACAAATTTTGAAATTATTCAAAGGCTTGGGAACAAAACTCTCAGAATGTTAACGAATTCACCCTGGTACTTTCGTAATGACGATATTAGACGAGCTCTCTCGATTCCAAGTTTAAGACAATTTGTTCACAAAATTTCTACTAAATTCTATAATGATATGCCAATCATTAATAACCCTGTATTAAATATCCTACAAAATTACGATTATGATATTTCTTCCCGCAAACATAGCAAAAGACCTCGCACTGTTCTAAATATTTTAAATTAATTCCTTACAACTGCCTAGATGAAAAAAGTTCGCTTTTCTCCTAATTTGACCTTTGCTCATTCGGGGTTATTACATGCAACTGATTCCATCAACATCTACATTTTTTAAATTTTTGATATTTTTCATTTTATAATTTTATTAAATAAATAATTCTCTTTAAAAAAAAAAAGGAAATTTAATTATCTATTTTGCTTATTAACTCAAAGGGCATGAGACCACCGCTATGTTTCAACATTTTACAAAGGAGCTAGAGGCCGCTACGCGGCCAAGGATCTCCGTAATAGTGTACAATAGGGGCCTGAATGGCCGAGTGGCTAGCGCTCTGGCACTCGGTACTACAGGTTTCGGGTTCGAGTCCCGGCGGTGCCATGGATGTGTGTAGTGGTTCGGAATCCACTTTAAACCGTAGGTCCCGGTCCAACACAATCGTAGAGCGTTGTGGAGAGTGACAAATAAAAAATTAAAAATAACTGTTCATATATATAGTGATTAGGGGATTATAGTCCTTGTTGCTTCCCATATACCACTTCATTCATCATAGTCTACAATAATAAAATTTTTGTTTACATTTGTTGTTTGTTTTTGTCTTGTACTTGCAATTTACTCAAACACGTAAACAATACGGATTTGAGAAAATAAATCTTCATGTTTTGAAAAATGTGAAATTGAGGCAACTATTATTTATTTGATTTAAGATTACACTAAGAGTTTTTAAAGCGTATTATAAAAGTTAAAAATTGACGACATTTTATTTTTAAAAGCTTTTGGGATTTTAAATTTGTAAAAAATTGGAATGCCAAAAAAAAAAAAAAAAAAAAAAAAAAAACTACTTGTTAATAAACAATCCTAAACAGTTTGAAGAGATTTAAAGGTAGGGCCTGAATGGCCAAGTGGCTAGCGCTCTGGCGCTCGGTACCACAGGTTTCGGGTTCGAGTCCCGTCGGTGCCATGGATGTTTGTAGTGGTTTGGAATCCACTTTAAGCCGTAGGTCCCGGTCTAACACGATCGTAGAGCGTTGTGGAGAGTGACATATTAAAAATAATGAAAACTAACAGTTCATAGATATAGTGATTAGGGGATTATAGTCCTTGTTGCTTCACATCCCCATATACCACTTCATTTATCATTATAAGGAGATTTAAAGGAACAGACAGTGTTTATAATAATAAAGGAAAACTTATTCATTTCCATTTATAAGTTGATTTATTGCCACTATAATACAAATATTTCTGATCTAAATGCTTTGAAACTTCATATAAATGTTTTCCTTAATTAAAAATGTATAAAGAGAGTAGAGCATGGAAATTATCTTACATTAATAAATTATTTTTATTTTAGTTGTTAAATTAAGAATTTGTTGTATATTTAAAAAAAAACCTTTGTTGGACAATATTTAAATCTACATAAATATATAATTATTTAAGATATCAATTTAAAAAATGGTTTATTGCTTATAATGGTATTTCTAACAAAAAAAAAAAAAAAAAAAAAAAAAAACATTTATAAAAACTTTGTGTTTGAATTATATTTTATAACACTGTAAGAAAAAGTTGAAATTAATATTTTTATGACAATATCAAAGATTTTAAATATATTTATTCAAAATATTTTAATTCCAGGATATTTCACATAAAAAAATTCTTGCTAATGGGAACAACTCTAGAAAAAAGTGTCAAAACAGATATTCAACTCTTTTTCCAAAAACATAGCTGAAAAATCAGAAGCTTTTCAGAAATAAAACTATTTTTTTTAATAAAGAATGTGAATTTGATAATTCAGTAGCATTTTAATATATTTGCATAATTTTTGAAAGTAACATTTCTATTTAAAAGTTGATTTTAACTTTTTCTCAGAATGAAATTTTATGCATTTGACATTTATGTAAAAAATTATAATACGAATAGTTCTTATCAAGTACTTTAAAATTTAATTTAAATATTTTTGATAAATTTATACAAGGCCTTGGAAATTGTCCTCTCTACTGAAATGTTTTTTTATTTTAATTGTTAAAAATTGAACTTCATGTATATTTTAAAAGAATTTTATTGTCAATAACATTAAAAACAAAAATAATTGAAATATCAATTTATGAGAGGTCTGTGCCCTGTAGATTATTACAGATACAAATTTTTAAAAAAATATTAATTTTATTTTGAGTAATCATGTTTTATAACAGTATCAATTTTAGACCATTTTTATGAAGTTTTTAGCATTTAAAATTAAAAAAAATTTTTTTAAAGAAATTTTATGTGAAATTCGGTAATTATCGTAAGTATTTAAATTATAGTTTTTGATGTATTTAATCAAAAAATATGAATGAAAAAAATATTCTAATAATTTCAGAAAAACCTCTCTCTTTTAAGATATATGAACACCTTTTACCTCTAAAGGTGTTCATATATCTTAAAAGTTATTCCTTGTCACATAATTTATTGCAAGATGGTTTTTAACAGTAACACTTTTCCAATTATTCCTTTTCAAGAAGCCCTTATTATTATTTTATATCTTTTATTATTGTTACATTAATAATATTTTGCATTAGATGTGCATTTAATTATAAAAAAAAAAAAATAAATAAATAAAAAAAAAAACTAGCTTTATTTTTAATTTCTTTTTAAAATTTTAATAAGGAGAAATTTTTATACTTAATGTGTTATATTTCAGTAAAAAAGTAGATCATAAATTTGTAGTTATAAATACATTATGTAGTTTCTCTTTCCATTCAATTTCAATTAATTTGAAATTCATAGTAATGAATATTATTTTGAAACAGGATTTTTTTAAAAGGGAAAAATGTTAAAATTCAATTTTTTAATTAAGTAATGTGAAAAATTATGATTTATTATAAACAAAACTGCTCAATTAAGTTTAGATAGTTTTTAATGACAAGTTTAGATTCTAAAGTGGTATGATTTCTACATTAAATATGAGTTTTTAAAATATAAAGTGACATTGTATAATTATTGGTGTTTGTAGTATTGGAAATAAATAATTAATGTTAAGTTTGATGGTATGTAAAGGCATTGCTTGCAAGGAACTCTACTGTATGGTTAAGACAGCCTTGTGTGTGTGTGGTTTTAAAGATATGCATTTAACTCTTGAGAATGAAAATAAAAAATAATATCTCCTTACCTTTTATCATAATAATAATTTTTTCCCCTATAAAATTAAAAGGTGCAAACCTACTTTTATATCAAATTTGAATTTTTATACCCATTCAATGTCTTGTAACATCTAGAGGCTCTACAAGCTATAGTATGAAATTCACCAAAGTTCTTCTCAAATTTATTTAATCAAAGTTCAGAGAAATTCAAATAATATCATTTTATAGAGTAATTTTACTGATTCACATATTTTTATTTTGTAGACTTTTTATTATTTGAAAAGTTTATAAAATAACTCTTTTATTATAATTTTTATAACTTTGTTTTTTTATTTATTACAACTTTTGTTTATATTTTAAATCACTCTTTTAATTTGAAACATATATATGTATGGGCTTATAAACTGTTTGAAGAATATCACATAACAAAAATTCAAATGATTTATTTTAAAAATCACTTCTAAAGTTGTTAGGAATTAGTAAATTAAAAAATTGAATAAGGTTAATAAATAATTTAAGTATAACTTCATTTATCTATTTTATATTTAAGTTTAAAGTATACTTCTTAAAAAAATATTTCCTTCATGAAATGAATTGCAGTAGAATAAAGCATTTTAGTATTTTGTGAGATTTAGCATATTACTTTGTGCTAAATAAATACATATGATTTAAAATTAAATGAATTTTTTTCTAAATCAATATCAAAATTAATTCTAGTATTTATTTATGAATAACTACCATACATATTATCAGCATGCAATTATAAAAATAAAAAAATCACCTAACAACTTTAAATTTATCAAAAATTTTATGTAATTTTTTATCAATGTTTGTTAAAACTAAAAATAAAACTTTGTTACATCAACTTGGATTTTAAATATGGAATTTTTTTACATAAATATTTCTGATTTAACTTTAATAAATATTTTGTTACATCATTTTTCATTTTATGCTTTTAATTCATAATGCTCTTAGTGGTTATCTTTCTCTATTTTTTTCTATAATTATATGGAAAATTTCAGTAAACAGCAAGAGGTAATAATGTGAAAAAAACATTTTTATTTTAATCAAATTTCACAGAAATCAAAGTAACATCAAATTGTAGAATGGTGATAAATCTGGCAATGTTACATTTTTATTTATTTAAAAAAAATATAGATTTAATTTAGAAATTTTTTTAATTAACACTATCAATTATATAATGCTTTTATAAAGTTGACATGAATTATTGAAAAGCCATTATTTTTGTAAGGTATTAGAAAGTGCTACCATCTCGTAGTCACTATTAATTCCTCCTTTTCTCATAGGACAATTGCAAAAATGAATCTGGGCGGGTGGAAAATCTCCCTGGTTGATATCGTTGGTTGTAAGACAGGCCTTCAGCGCGTCTCTCGGGTTGGTAGTACGGCAAGCTTTCAGTGCGTCTCTCGGGTTGGTAGTAAGGCAAGCTTTCAGTGCGTCTCTCTCGTTGGTTGAAGCACAGGCCTTCAGTGTGTCTCTCTAGTCTGTAAGGCAGACTCCCAATCCGTGTAGAATCTTGCAGTCCAGATTGCATGCCATAAACTGCAATTAATCAATACTGCATTTAAGTAAGATGTTTATTGACTTATATTAAATGAAAAAATCATTAAAAAAGTAACAAAGTATTGATTTATAAATTCAGAATTTTTTATATGTGTCAACTATAAAAAAAAATTGTGAATTTTAACCATATGCACAGAAAAAAATAGTTCTTAAAAAATGGGTTTTAAAGAAATTCTAAAAACAAAAGTAGAAGTCTTCTACATTATTTACAAAAAAAAAAGAATTACTATAACCTGAGAAAAAAGTGAAAAATTATTTTTAGCTCATTATGACTGACATATTTTTTTAAATGTATTTATTTTCTCTCATCATTAATGAAAAAAAAAAAGTGCCCTTGTTTCTTGAAAAACTTTAGTTAAATGCTAATGCTTTATTTTAAGCTTATTAATCTTAAGATTATCTGAAGAGTTAAATATATTAAAAATTTTTTAAATTACTGCTTGAATTGTAGGACTCTTTTTACGAAAACTTTATTCTTGTAAAAACACATTTAAAAATTTAGCAAATAAGCTACATTTTTTTCTCTCTTACATAAATGCTACTTGTATCCAAAAGAAAAATTATGTAAATAAGTTTTAAAATATTCTACACCTGAATATGAAATTAAAAAAACAGAATACATTATAAAAATATAATTTAAGAAAATTGAGTTTGTTTATGAATTTCCAGTTATATAAATGGCCGATTTCTTATTTAAATTATGATTCCCACGCAAGAGTAAAAATAGTATAACTTCATAAATATTCATTACAGAAAGGAAAAAAAAAAAGAACTTCTGTCAGGTAATTCCAGAGGCAATAAGATTAATCAATAAAATTTTTTTTAACAAACTTCGACTCCGAGCCATCTGTTCAACATAGGAGGAGTCGAATATTGGTTCAACCAAAAATTATTTTAAATAGTACATTTTAAAAGTCAATAAATTTCTGTATTAAGTAAAATTAAAAACTGATGTTACAGTTTGTTGATGAGTTAAGAAATAAAATGTTTGAATATCTTTTTTATTGAATTTTATTTTGCTTAAACGTAATATAAAATATATATAGGATATCGAAATTAAAAGGATATTGAAATCGTGAACTATTTATACTTAATACTAGGTAGTTGTTAAAAAATTTTAATCGGTAATATTTAAATGTCTAAAACTATTTTTAAATTGTATTTAAGAATTATTTTATAAGGAAACAAACATTAACTATTGCTTTTTTAATAGTTAGTTTTGATTCTAGCACATTTAGTGTAAACTTCATTTCGTTTCCTAAAAAATAAAATAAAAATAAACATTTTGAATATTTGTTACTTCGAATTTTATTCTGGTAAAATGCAGCAAATAACTTAATAAGAAAATCGAAATCATGAACTATGAATACTAATGATTATGATGTATTGAGAAAGTTTTAACTAAAAATATGTCTTTTCACATCAAAAATTATTTCTAAATTACATTTCAGAATTAATTTTTAAAGACAATTTAAACTTCAGCACATAAATTGATTTCGCCAGCTACTAAATTAAGAACTAGAACCAAAATCTCTTACTTGGATCATATGCTGCTGCAGACTGGAGGGCATTACTTTGGCTCGGACGTCCCTGGTTTGGGTTATCTGGAGGTGGAAAGCATACATGGCTTGAGAAATGACCAGACTCCAGAGGCACACGATGTACGTATGGGTATCCACACGAGCAACATTTTGACAAATCGTTACTGTGAGGAGTTCTAAAATAGCAAAATCCATCTGAGTATGGGCCCATAATAAAACCAACTGGGTCGAACTGAGGACGCGATAGTGCTAACATCTGATGCACCCTCTGAAAGCGACATGGTGAATCCATTATTCAAATTACGATGCTGATAGCTTGAAACCAAACGTGGAAATGAACAGAGGCCTGAGAAGTGTGTGTGCTTTATAATAAAATGTTTGCTCCTTTAACGAAACGTTATGTTCTTTTTTTCAAATCCAGTATGCTGTTCTGATAGAATATTCTCAACTTAATTAACTTTTTTCCCATGTTGTTCTGTTCTTATTGAACGCTTTCATCAAATTCAAAAAAAAAATTTTTATTCTGACTAAGTTCTTGTTATTCATTGAGAAATGTGATGAATTTATTATTATTATTCTATATTAAACTGTCCTAATTTCTTTATAACAAGTCTAAAGAAAACTTGAATGTAAATTGCTTTTATGTAAATTAAAACACAAATCATTGAATCGTTCATGTTCAATCTTATACATTTTAGGACACGGCAAATACGTAGAAAATTGTCTTCGATGCCTTAAGGCAATGGCTGCGTGTAGCTTGAAGATAAGCTACGGACGCGGAGTAACACTACCCCCGCAACGTTAATGTTAGACCGGGACCTACGGTTTAAAGTAGATTCCGAACCACTACAAACATCCATGGCACCGCAGGGACTCGAACACGAAACCTGTGGTACCGAGCGTTGATCACTCGGCCATTCAGGCCCTAAACTTAAAAATAAAACTTTGAATTTTCAATAAGCGACGTCCGAGTTACGAAAGCTAGCCGATTTCTGAAACGAATTAAAATAATTGGAATATATATTTTATTTCCATGATAGTAATATCTCTCACATGACTGTGATATTGACACCATTAGAATGGAGATTTTAAGAAGTATAATTTTCATTTTACAAGCAATATCCTCTCTTAATGTAGTACAAATTAAAAACAAAAGTACTAATAAATTCTTTTTAAAAAAAAAATCACTCCAAAAGTAATAGGATATATTAACATTTTGAAGACGGATGGTGGAAATTCACGTCATTTGCAAAGATTCTTATCATTACGGAATGTATTAATAACTTTTTGTAAATTTTTAATACTTTTTTATTTCATTATCTTTTTTAAATTTTTATTAAATATTTACAAATTTATAAAAATATGCGGGAATTCAGGCTATATATTTTTCACTGCATACCAATACTACACCATTTTCAATGTGTTAATCCCCCCCTTTAATATTTTGCCACATTTCATCCCTAATTTAATTAATTGCCTTTACTTAACAATCGAATTAACTCGAATTAATTGTTTGAAAATTTTAATGAATAAATAATTATTATCAAATATAATTAATATTTTTTGCCTTTTCTTTAATTAAATTTTCTTCATGTGGGAATAGTGGAATTTACCAGCAATTTTTATATAATAGTTATTTGATATTTATTTTATGTTTATTAATTGAAAGATAAATTTTCGGAAAAAAAGCAATAACTATCCCATATAGTATATATATATGTTAGGTCGGAGTAAGGTATATTATAATTTTTTTTCTTTATTACTTACCCGCTAGCGCAGAAAAGTTATGCAATGGTTTTAAAAATATATGTACAAAATTTAAGATTGATTAATCAATAAATATCTTGATTCCACTTTGGATTCTAAATATATGAAATTAATTGAAAATTATGTAAACTTTCTATATTCAGTGACTTTTTTAATTTCAAAAATTTTTTTTCACTAGCGCTAAAGATTTGAAAGAATATACACTAAAAAAAAAATCCCAACGGCAAGAAAAAATTATTGTAGAGTAATGAAATTTTAACAATGCATTTGTCTAGTTAACATGTTTAATTGATTAAATATTAAAGATCATAGATTAATTTAAGATCAAGAAAATGCATTCCAAATGTAAAATGCTGTTACATTAATAGCCCGTGTAACCTTCAGAATTTTGAATGCAAACCTGCCTGCGAACGTGCATGCATTGTGTCATACAGGTACTAAATTTCGTTAATCTAACACAAGTCTTTCTTGGTGTTGGGATTTTTTTTTCCGTCAGTGTATATGAAACATAACTAGAAATTTTCAGAGTTTATCAAAATATATCTTCCGGTTCCATTTTGGGGTCTAAATATGCAAAATTAGCCGAAAATGATGTCATTTTTCACTTTTCAGTGGTTCATAAAATTTCCGTTTCTTTTGTCTCACCACGGAAACAGAAGCACCAGTTGCGGATTCCTAACATTAAGAATAACCCCGAAAACCTGTACATCATCATTAATATATAAAAATAAACAATTAGCAGCTACAGAAAACATAAAGGAAGTTAACAATTAAAAATTACACAGCATAAAAAAAAAAAAAAAAAAAAAATTCAAATTCTCCTTCCTGAAAATTAGTTTTTAATTTATGCAGATAAACTCATATGTATGTTTATATGCATGCTTGCAAGAGATTTTTTAAAGGTATACAAAATGATGTATACTTAAAATTGAATGAAGTGACAATATTACATACATTTAATAAACCTGTTTTAAAATTTTATAATTCTTCTAATAATATTTCTTCCATATGTAAAGACTACCACGGCTATTATATATATATATAAGCACGTTTCTATGTACAAATGTATATTTACATATATGTATGTGTGCACGCATGAGTATACACGTGTATGTATATATATGCGCCTATATATATGTACATACCCATGCATGCATACATTAACACACATATACATGCGTACTATCATTATATATATATATTTACATATGTGCAAAATAATATGACTTGTAAATACATATGCTCATTTGCATGCACACAAACACATACACACGCATATGTACATTCATACATACATAAATATGCATTTGCATAAATATATCTCAATATGCATGTCTACATAAATACATTCATGCATAACTTCATACAAACGTGCATGCATACATTCATGCTTACTTAGTGTGTATTCCTTAAATGTTTTCAAGTAGATATAGATGTATGATCTACATACATATTCGCATAAATGAGTATATACTCATATTTATTGGTACATACTTGTATGTGTAAGTAAATAAACTTGAATACATACATATATAATTCCGTATATTTCCATGCGCTATCATCATGACATACAGAGCTTGCATTTATATATTAAAACAAAAAGCATACAAAAATATAAATGTATATTTATACATATGTACATACTTTATTCTGCATGTTAGTGCATTCACTCATCATTATGAATATACATATGTTCATAAACGCATGGTTACATGTTCTTAAGCATTTGTATACACATGTGTATATATAAACACCTTAATTATAACACAAATATAAACAACTTAATTATACACCTTACATATGTAATTATGTACATACAAATTATCAACGTCACTGATATATATGCAGATTAATGTATGTATACCCTCGTACATACTGAAACATACATCTTTATATATAGCTATGCAGGGTAATTCGTACACAGATACATATTGGGACATATATATGCATGAGTGCTTTTATAAACATGCACACGTCACATGTATGCATATAAAAAAAAAACTTAAATTTTCTGGGGTATGTATAAAAAGTGAAGTTCTGCATAAAAGAAAGAGCTGGACTTGAATTTTTAAAGATAAAAGTTTAAGAAAATACAAACCTTTGGATTATCAATATAACTTCCACAACTTTCATCATTGTAATGTTGACAAAAATGGAATTCCACGAATATTATTCCTCTCATTTCATATACACCTTTCAATTTATTGCACTCGATTTTAGCATGATAAGACCCAAAAATTAATGGAGTTTGTAATGTATTGGGCGATAGCACTCATAGAAAATACAATTCAATTCATGAAACTAATTTTTATTTTATAATAAAAAGATGGATAGAATTTTAATATTAAAGAGAATAAGATTTTTTGTATTTGCTTCAATTTACTTTTATTTCATATTCAATTTGATTTTGTATAATGAAATATTGAACAAGCCAATATATATTTAATTATTTATTTTTTGTTACAAAATGTATGCAAAAATAATAAATATATTACAATATAAAATTTTGTTTGTCTTTAAATATTAACAAATCAAAATAAAGTCCTTATCAAATGCAAATTTGAACTTCTTGACAGGACAAAGACATCATAATCCAGTTACATTATTAAGTACATATACATATAATTTTCTTATATTGAATACTTGCCTCACCTGTTATTCCATGCCTGTAGATGTAATATCAAAAAAAAATTGAACAGAGTGAAATGGACATGTAAACATTTTCCATTGCCACAATGAACCCTTATTTTGATTTCATGCAATTTAATAGAAATTTATATTTGTAGCTTACTTATAGTCACAAACAAGTACTGAATGCACTTGACATATAATTTTAATATCAGGAAAGAACTATTTGCAACCATTTTAAGAATGCTGAATTGTTATGTTAATTTAAAGATTGTTAAGTATCCGAGACATTATAATACAATATATAAATACAAACTATTAACCAAGAAACAATATATATATATATATATATATATAAATATACCTCCAGAATTTGTATCGCATATGATATGATTCTTAATTGCATCCTATTAGCATATGATATTACTTGCTTTCACCTTTTTTTAATGGTATAGTTAATTTTATTCATCAGCAATTCAAGTATTCTTAATCATTCTCATTCTTGTCTTAAAACTATATACTTTATAATTTATTTATTTTTTATTCCTTCTTACAATAATAATATTTATTACTTGTGGAATTAAATTCTACCAAAACATCCGAGACAAAAATATACCACATATTTGAAGCAGAATACCAATCTGGGTCACACACAAAAAGAAATTCAAAGATTTTTTTTATGTACAATCTACATTATGGATGAACGACACAAATTTAAATTACATTTTTCTTATCTCAAATAGCACTGGATTATATTTTTGCTAATTTTTATTTTATAAAAACTCTTGTTATTTTATTGCTAAGTTTTATATTATTTGATTTGCCTATAAGGGTAAAATTCCCAATGCTTTAAATTCTACGAAAGCACAGAATAACTTATCAAAAATCAAAGCAATCCTGGTTTATAGAGAAAAGAAGTTCAAAATTTAATACACAAATTTAGTAATTGCTTTCAAAATATAATAAAAGACTATAAATACAGGAAATAAAATTACAGATATTCAAACAATAAATGTTTACACATCAGCAAGAATGATCTTACAATTAGTGTTCAAAAAATATATGATGG
>BPLQ01014375.1:0-25518 GCA_021605075.1 Caerostris darwini | reverse complement strand
TTTAACACATCATTTTATTCGTTTAGACGAAAAATTATAATGCAGTCAAAGTATTTTCAGCGGAACAATTTTTTTTGAAATACTATGAATCCCAAACTATTCTTTCGTAAACATTTAACATAGCGCACAATATATAAATTAAATATATTTAAATTATATTTTAGGACAGCACATACGTAGCACTAATATTTTGTTCAAATGAGATGTGTTATTCTAATTGTTCAGTGATTTTAATAAATATATTTATACCACTTCTTTTATCAAGAAATAAATAAAAAGTACATAGCGTGTCATATATTAAAAATTTAGGCGCCATTTCAAATTATATATTTATATTAATGAAAATGACATATACAAAATATACTGGTTATACTTTGTTCAATTACATGTTTCGTTAAAAACTAGCATTGGAAACATAAAAGTTTAATCGTTTTGTTATAATATAAAATTTTAATATTAGTTATAAAAAACTTTATTTAATGTTTTATGATTGTTTGTTAAACTACATTTAAGTAGACAAAAAATTATTTGTGTGTGGGTATAAATCTGTATAAATTTTCTAAATTTTACATATGGATGCCTATATTTTTCATGGTCCGATTTTATAAAACGCCTAAATTAAGTAAGCATAAGACCAATAGACTTTTTCGTATTTTTTTAACAAACTTTTCCTCTCTGTATGTAAATTAAATTAAAGTTCACCAATCTAAAACTGATGAATTCACCTTCAAGACACATGAACAGACACATATTTTCTAATAACGTTGCAAACTAATATATTTTATTATGTTACATATTTATTAAAAATATTTTATTATATTACATTATAACATTGCATATTTTCTAATAGCATTACGTATTTACATAAATTTTTATATTACACTAGAAGAACCGGCCACGCGTTGCTATGGCTTTCTTGTATTTCGTTCAATTATTAGCTACTATAAGTGGTATTAAGGAAGTGATTGGTAAAGAATGATGAAATTAAACTTCAACGAATAGAAAATGTTTAATTTTTATTAATTTAATGAATGAGGCAGATAATGTTGATTTTTAACACTGTTTTATAATTATTTTACATAATTTAATTTTTAATAATCATTACTTTCATTTAAATAAGGACTAAGCGATGAACAATATTTCTTGTTAGTCTGTCTTGATTTTTTTGGTGGCATTTTACTGAAAATCATAATTGAAAAAATACAATACAATTAAAATAAAATCGGGATATAATAATAAATGACTTACATTTATGAAAAACATAAATACAAAGTTTTGTAGCATTTGGAACAAAATTACTTGTGTTATGATGTTTCACATGAAAACAAAAAGCATAAAAATTCATTCTGAGAAAAAGCTAAAAACAACTTTTAATTAGAGATATTACTTTTAAAAATGTTGTAAATATATTAAAATGACATTGAATCATCAAGTTCATAGTCTTATTTATTAAAAAATATAGTTTTATTTTTCCTTAAAGCTCTAAATATTTTCTGAGCTTTGTTTTGAAAAAGTTAAAATTTGCTCGACAAAATTTTTTTTTTACAACTTCCTCCTATTTGCAACGGCTTTTTAATATGAAATGACCTGGATTTAAAATATTTAGCCTTTTTTGCAAGTGTTTTGATTAAATATATTCAAAACCTTTGAATTTCACATAAAAATATCAACTTTAACTATTTTTTATACAATTTATTCTTTAAAATATGGATAAACATTGCAAAAATGTGATATTGTTGCAAAACTTGATAATTCAAAAATAAATAAAACATGAATAGTTTTTTCCTTTGAAAGTATTTTTATGCTGGGAATATCCTTATGTAGGTAATATACAGTTTTCAAATTTATATCTTAATTATTTATACATTTTTGTATGCTTAAAGTTTGTCGACACAAACTTTTTTTTACAAATTTACAAAAATTCTTAGTTTAAAAACTGAAATAAAAATAATTTATGAATTTAGATTAATTTCCATGCGCTATTCCTTTCATACATTTAAAGAAAACTTTTACATTAAGTTTCAAAGCATTTAGAACAGAAATATTAGTATTAATGTTTTGAATGAATACAAAATGCATAAAAATTCAAATAAGAAATAATTAAAACCAACTTTTAAATGTAAATAAAAACAAATATACATACATAAAAATGTTATTGAGCTTTAAATTCTCCTTTATTAATATAGACACTTATTTATTTGTTTTGTTTTCTTTAAATAACTTCCAATTTAAAAGTACCATTTATCAATTTTTCTTTGACAATATTCAAATCACTCAAATTCTTTGTTTTCCAAATAACAAAAGTTTTGAAAATAAAATATCTTTGATTTTCAACTTGCAACTATTATAATACCTTTTATAAAATTTTAATGTTATCATTATATCAAATAATTGCAGAGTTTACTTCATTTTTACACTTTTCAAAAAATCCTTAAAATTCATCATATTTCTTTAAAATTATATTGTCTATATTATATTATCTTGCAGATCACATTTCATTTTAGAATTCTTAATCAAATAAAACACATGTTGACAAACTTTAAGCATAGAAAAATTCAAATTCAAACTTAGAAAATAAAAAAAATATTGATAATCAAATCAGGTAATACTTACATACATTTGATTTATTTCGTATAGAAATAATATAAATTTCATACAATATAATTTTCACAAAATTTAAAGTAGTACATAAAACAATAATATTCAGAACATGAGAATTTTACGGTTATGTAGTACAGGCATCGAGACACGGCGCCATCTAAAAATAGTCATTATAATGTTCGAAAAATGAAGCTACGAATTCCTCTAATTGCAGTATTGCAACCCTAAAGAAATTGGCGGAAAATTGGCGAAAATTCAGGGTTGCAAGATTGGCGCCTACCTCAATGCTAGATTTTAACCGATTTTGCATTTAAAAACAAAAAAAATCTGAATAAAAACTATCCTATTTCTCAAGTTGGAGCAAAACACACATTTAAAAAAAAAAGTTGAAATCGGATGGTTAGTTTCGGAGTTCATCGCGAACAAACATCGTGACACGGGAATTATATATAATAGATATTTTATTATATTACAGTTTTAATATTACATATTTTATTATATTACAGTTTTAATATTACATATTTTATTATATTACAATTTTAATATTACATATTTTATTATATTATATTACATTTTTAATATTGAATATTTTCTAATAACATTTTCTATAACATAACAAATCTTATTGTACATTTTTACAATTCAATCTTGAAACTAATCGAATTTCCAAAATGATATATTTCAAGTAATATTACTTTAAAGAAAAATGTAATTGTGTTTTATAATAACACTTATGTGCATTTAAATATTTTATTATACACTTTAAATACCCAGCAGTAAATATTCCAAAAAACAATGAAAAAAATAATTTTTACATTGCCTTTTAATTTTAACTTCTCTTTTATCTATAATGCACTTTATCTTAGCATGACAAAAATTCTAAAATCAATTTATTTCATATTTTCTAATAGCATTGCAAACTAACATATTTTATATATTTATTACATATTTTATTATATTACATTTATAGTAATTAATAGCTTTTAAGAAATCTTTAAAGAAAAATATAATTGTGTTTTTCAATAACATTATGTGCTTGTAAAATTTTTATTATTTATTTTAAATTCCCAGCATTAACTATTCCATCACCTTTAAATTTTAGTTTAATCTTTTATCTATAAAACACCTTTTCCAATCATGGAATATATTGATTTTAGAATTTATATCATGTTAATACATAAAATCTAAAATCAATATATTCCATGCGTGAAAAAAATTCTAAACACACAAAACTTTCAAACACAAACAATCAACAATCAGATTTCTTCCTTTTCTCATGAACTTTTAAACGCAGCACAAATTAAATGAATCTAAGGCTGTTACTCTTGGCCCAAAAATAACGTCAGGATGTTGCGCTCAGGTTATCCCTGTACATAGATGTCTGCAAAGAAAAAGAAACATCTTCAGTAATGAAGCCCTAAGAACATTGCTCTATGCAGTCATGAATAATAATCCTGAATACATTTCAGTAACTTTATGCTTTTCTCGGAATCTACTTCTAACGTTAACAGAAAAATAAATCTGCAGAAAGAGAGATCGAGAAAAGGAACTTCTTTCCAGAAAGCAAGTGTGGATCACCTCTTCGAACTTTACAAAGATTAACTCGAAAGTTTGGTCTGTACTTAAATGTGCAAATATAAATCCTTTTAAGGGTTGAAGTAAGTAGGTCATATTAAAAGAGCTTTTGGATTGTTTAAGTAGCAAAATAATGATCAATCACATTTAAGTATAAAGGAATTTATGTTGAATGGAGCGAATGTAAAATTTTATATTGAAAATTAATAATTAATCTTTTATGTCAGAATTAAATCAAATTTAACATAGTAAAAATTACACATAATAAACTCCATAGTTACGACTCAAAAGCATTTAATGTTTGATTTGAAGCTTTAAATTTATTATGAATAATTTAGAAAAATTTATCGTAACAAAATTATTAAACTTTTTATGTTTCTAATGATAATATTTAATAAAACATGTATTAAAATAAATTACAATCAGTATACCATTAAATAATGCATAATTTATTATAAAAGTACATTTTATAATCTCTATATTAATAATAACTTTTATCTATGCCTGTTTATTATGTTATTTTGCTTAGCTATATTTAATAATTAAATAATAGATTTTAATTTTGCTATGATTTCATATATTTTTAATAGAGTCTATTAAAAATTAATTATTGGACGCAGGAATCTTAAAAATAACCAAACAGTTGAAATTTGTTAATATATTTTCCCTTCAAATAATTTGTTACAAGTTCAATAAGGATGCATCTAATAATAAAACTTATTGATTTCTTTCATTTTAATAATATTAAAAACTCTTAATAATTTTCTCTCAAATTTTTATTTTCCATAATAATAAAGTATTGAAAATGTAAAGGATTTTTTAAAATTACAATAGGTATTTGAATTTCTTCGTTTTTATTTATTACAAAGTACCAAATCATTCTTTGCATTAAATTAAAATTTATATAAATAACTTTTTAATACATTTTCAAAATCAGTTTCGGTGTTTCTTCCACTGTGAAGGAGAAAAAAATAATTTTCAGGAAATATATCATAATGCATCATAATGCAAATCCCATGCAAAAGATTGTGTAAGCCTTTGGTTAGGAGAAAAAAAATTAGATTAAAATTGAATTTTTAAAATAATAAAATATTTTTAAATATTTATTGCTTTAAATAAACATTAAATTAGAGACCTTCAAATTAAATACAGGAAATAATTACAAATACCATAATCATATCTGAGATCAGTATTCTGTTTATAATTTATTTTAATTAAGTAAATATAAAAGTATTCCTATCATCTAATCTTCCTCTCTCTCAAATAAATGGAACTATTTAAATCAGTCCCATTAAATTGCAATTCGGCAAAATTTAAAAAAGGGCTTAAATGTTAAAATCCGTTAAGATTGAAATGGTATCATGCGCTTTTCTTTAAATTGGAGATTTGAGTGAATTAGTCTTCTTTTAATGCTATTATATAACTGAATCTAGGATCAAAAGATTTCAACGAATATTTAAAATCGGGTCTTACTTAAATGTTTCTACTCACAAACATGAAATTCAATTTCTAACGCAGACATATAATTTTAAATTGTTTTTAATACCGATTGTTTCAAAACAATATGACGTATGAATCAGCAATTTTTAATTATTTCTCTAAAGAATTGTATTTAAGTTTTTTATGGACAGCATTATGTTTTATTAAATATTACAGAAATTGTTTTATATTTTTCGCTTTGATTTATATTCAAACCAATTATTAATTTTTCATTTAATATTGAGTACAGAAAATTTATATTCATTATTGGGGTTAGATTAACTAGTTACAAGCATTGAAAAGTTACATTAGAACAATGAATAATATCACTATTTCTAGAAATATTTAATCGGAAATAAATATAATCCTCAATATAATCAATGAAGCATATTGATTTATATACAAACCAATTATTAATTTTCCATTCAATATTGAGGATAGAAAATGTATATTCATTATTGGTGTTAGATGAATTACATGCATTGAGACGTTACATTAGAACAATCAATAATACCACTATTTCTAGAAATAAATAATCAGAACCAAATATAATCCAATTTACAATGAAGCATATTGAATTATATTCAAACCAATTATTAATTTTTTATTTTATATTGAGGATAGAAAATGTGTATTCCTTATTGGTGTTAGATTATTTACAATCATTGAGACGTTACATTAGAACAATCAATAATGTCACTAATTCTAGAAATAAATAATCAGAACTAAATATAACCCAATTTACAATGAAGAATATTGATTTACATTCAAATCAATTATTAATTTTTTATTTAATATTGAGGATAGAAAATGAATATTCATTATTGGTGTTAAATTAATTGCAAGCATTAAGGCGTTACGTTAGAACAATTAATGCCACTAATCTAGATCCTAATACCACTATCCTATACTATACTACAATCCTAATACCACTATCCTATACTATACTACAATCCTAATACCACTATCCTTTACTATACTAAAATCCTAATACCACTATCATATACTATACTAAAATCCTAATACCACTATCCTATACTATACTACAATCCTAATACCACTATTTCTAGAAATAATTAATCGGCACAAAATATAATCCAACTTACAATGAAGCATATTGATTTATATTTAAACTAATTATTAATTGTTCATTTAATATTGAATATAGATAATTTATATTCACTATTGGTGTTGGATTAATAACAGACATTGAGACATTACATTAGAACAATAAATAATACCACTATTTCTAGAATTAGATAATGGGAACTAAATATAATCCAACATACAATGAAACAAAAACGAAATATAAAACAATGTTAATTTTAAATCATTTCTAAAGATTCTACGCAAGAACATTTTGGTGAATTTAATGAATCGAATTGATTGGAATTAATGCCGCCCATTGAATGCAATCAATTCAATGAAGTTTGTTTCTGGTAAAAATATATAAATTGTATTTCGTTCAGATTTAAGCTTCTTCAATTGAACTAAATATACTCCAAACCTTTAATGAACCAAAACCATAAATGCCACTCAACTAAGTCATCTTGGGGAGATAGCAGAATACATCCGAAAACACTTTGCCACATATCTTGGAGACATTTTCTTGATATATATCCAGGAAAAGAAACAAAACCAAAAGAAACGTTCCTGTTAGGGCAATCAAGAAAAAGGAAGGGAAGTAATTCGGTTTGACATAGACTTGTAAAGCAGTAATCAGAACTTTTTTTGATGAAAAATAAAAAAAAGAGTCTTAAAGAATATGAAAAGTTGAAAGACACATTTCTAACTGATAAAAATAGTTTTTTTTTTTACTTTAAGCAGAATCTCATTATTAAAGATACTTGCACGTACTGCGTGAAAAAAAATTTATAAGTTCAACAACAATAGATATAACATTTAACTTTGTATCCATAATTTGCAGCTTAAACATTTTTTTTTCATTTTTGAATAAATTTTGTTATATATGCTAATATGTGAGTTGTTGAATGAAATACATCTCAATATGTCAGTTGGACTGCGTTATAGTAGCTTTCTGTGTTATTTTTCGCTCCCATTTGATAATTCCCTAAAGTTATCTAAAAAGGCAAGGCTATTTTATGTTTCGCCTAGCCACTATTCATTGCACACATGCATTAAATAGAACATTATCCACTAATATAAAACAAAAAAGTAAAAATCTCAAAAAGACAGTTGGACTGCGTAATAGTGGTCTTTTGAGTTCGGACTCTCTCTCCCATCTGATAATCCTCTAAAATTTCTTCAAAAAGGCAACACCTTTTATCATCTTCACTTAGCCACTATTCGTAAAGCACATTAAATGTAACACTATCCGCTATATATATAAAAAAATAATCCTCTATAAATCCTTCAAAAAGGCAATGCTTTTCATCATCACAGCTTAGCCACTATCCATTGCATACATACATTAAATGGAACATTATCCACTAATGAACAACAAAAAAGTAAAAATCTCAAAAGGACAGTTGGACTGCGTAATAATAGTTTTATGTGTCCCATCTGATAATCCCCTAAAAATCCTTCAAAAAGGCAATTCTTTTCATCATCTCTGCTTAGCCACCATTCACTGCATACTTACTTTAAACACAACACTATTCACTAATATATAAAGAAAATGTTTGTTGGTCACGTAGAAATATTGAGTAGAAGAATCTCAATTCGAAAGTAGACAAAAATATTGGAGAAGATTACAATAATATAAGCACGTTATATTTTAAAGATTAAACGTTCCTTTATCTGTTTAAGGGGGTGAACTCACAGATGCTATCCTGGAATGATTCATTTAAATTGTTCGTTAGCTTTAAAAATTAACACTGATCTGTCAAACTGGCTATGTGATCCCAATAACCCATGAAAATGATTTTCTTTCAAATAAAAATGATCATATATTGGTAAAAAAATTGGCACATTTCATTTAAATTTTCATAGTTTTTTTTTTCTAGATTAGTAATTAAGTTTAAAATGAATAATCAACCAAAATATTAAGATTTACGTTTTAAAACTAATGTCTTAAAAAGAGAAGCAATGTAGCTGTTAAGTAAAATGTGTCATTTGAATTTTGTTCCGTTTCAATGCTAATGTATTTTAAATTGGTTTTCTCTGTTTAGCTGAAAAGCAATTTGTATTTCTTGTCTAAAGAAAATGAAGCATAGTTAGAAAAGCTGCAAAAATATTATTAAGATACATATTCTTACATATTATTCAAGTTTATTACCATGATAACACATTTAAATAATTATAAATATACAATTTAAATCTTCATAACGTAATGTTAGTTTAATTCATTATTATATATAGATTATAGAAAATATATTATATCTATATTATTGTATTAGGCCTCGTAAATCATCCAGTAAATATATTGATGGAGCCAAACATTAACAAAGATCAGATAGCAGACAGTCAAAGCGAATATTAATTGCTGAAATGACACTGATTATAACTGAAATCGTGGGAACTGAATTATTTGAATAATATGGAAATTACAGTCAATTTAAATCAAATAGAATTTTAATTTTAAAAGCAGTAACTTCTTGTTTGTAAATTTCACGATAATGTACATAAGATATATAGTTTATGTTTCATTATGTATTATAATGTATATATATATAATTTTTATTATATATCCATTTATTTAATTTTTCGTATTTTAATGTATATATAAACTCATGTTTGTGAAAATTGCAACACCATGAAGGAATCGTCATAATTGAATGAAATTTAAAACACCGTTGAGTGGTAGTAGTACAAATAAATGAGTAAATGTTCAGAGCAAACAAACAATAACAAGAGATCGGAATCAGTATTTTGTGTAGCCCCACGCGCCGCAATAAGTGCTGCTACACGACGTGGCATGGAGTCAAACAAATTTTGAATGTCTGCCTGAGGAAGAGCATTCCATATTGTTTGTATGCGCACCCAAAGTTCGTCTGCAGAAGCAACAGGACGAGGATCACGAACGAGACGCCGACCAACGAAATCCCACATGTTCAATCGGCGACATATCCGGGGAATACGCAGGACAATTAAGAAGCTGTACCTGCCGCGTTGCAAAGAAGGATTGAACAGTCCTAGCGATATGAGGGCGGGCATTGTCCTGTTGAAATACAGCGCCTGGCAAGCTTTGAAGGAAGGGAGCAGCTTGGGGTTGTAGAACTTCACTGATGTACCGGTTTCTGTTCAGATTGCCCACAATTCTTAGCAATTGAGATCGTCCATGATATGCTATGGCACCCCAGACCATAACTCCGGGTGTTCGTCCACTGTGGTGTTCGATAATGCACTCCGAAAGGTGGCGTTCACCGGCATAGCGTCTGAGACGAATGCGGCCATCATGGTACCACAAATTAAATCGGGATTCGTCAGAAAACATGACATGCTGCCAATCAGCCCGCCAGTCTCTATGCTGAGCGGCCCATTGTAGCCGCAGGCGGCGATGGTTTAGCGTGAGAGGATCCTGCATACTAAAGGAGTCCTTGCGCGCAGTCCACGCTGCAGCAGACGTCTACGAATTGATGAAGCACACAATGAAACACCTGTAGCTATTGACCACTGTGCTGCCAATTGTCTAGAGGAAGCTGTACGGTCCGTCAGCGCCATGCGGACCAGGTGTCTATCATCGCGAGCTGACGTCACATTTCGGGGTCCACTCCCGGATTTCCGAGTTGTCCAACACTCGTCCGTCCACTGCTTCCAAAGACGCATCACTGTGCTGCTGTTACGCTGCACACGAGCGGCTACTGCACGATAAGACAATCCAGCTTCACGAAGGCCGATGATTCTCCCCCGTTCAAACTCTGTAAGTTGTTCAAATCTCGGTCTCTTTCGTCGAAGAGGCATAAGTAACGATTGAGGTAACGTTTACCACTAGCAGATAACCCCCGATAACCATACACGCCTCGCTACAGCCGTCTATTTATTCGGATCCATCCGCCGTTCAGAGGGCGCTGCTCAGCATACGCATGCGCTACGGATTTGTAATTCTAATCAATTGCATATCATGCGCTAATTTGCATTTCCTGAAAATTTCAGCTCACTCGCGTAAGTCCTTCGTGGTGTTGCAATTTTCACAATCATGAGTATATTTATATAGTTTTATTTTAATGCAGATAGAGAAGATTTTTAATATATTGGAATAAATAACATTATTACAAAACATTAATTTCATTAAATTTGTATGAAAGGAATATAAAGAACGTATTTTTGAATTAATATTTTAAATTCTAAAAAAAAAATTATTCTTAATAATAAATTAAATTATATTATGGGAAAACACTAATTTTATTTATAAAATAAATTGAGTTTTTAATAATTTCGAACTTCTTGTTCTTTGTGCTTTAAAAATGATTTTTGAATACGAATTTGAAAAATAAATATTCTTGTTAATACTTATTGTTAGCCTGACATAACATAGTTTGAGACAGTCGAGAGGTGTTGCTTTTAAACCAATAAAATGAATGTATAAAATTTGGCAAAGGTGATGAATGTCTAAATCTAATTAATTTACTTCATTTTTTGTTGCAAAAATATAAAATTAAAATGATGATTCTCAAAACAAATATTGTTCTGATTCAATCAAATAAATTTGTGAAACTGAGATTTTCTTATGGATTATTTATAAAAGCAGAAATATATGCAAGAAGTTAGTTGATTATTGGACTGATAGCTTTTTACAGCATCTCGTACAAGCTCAATTAAATACTCAATTAATTAATTAATTACAAGCTCAGTTAAAATAAAAGTACTTTCAAATAGAAAAAGTAGCTCTTTTAAATATTGTAACTGGAGACCCTGATTGCAGTACAATATTTCATATAGTTTACCCAAATGAGAAATCAAAATCAATTAAATCATAAGTAAAAAAATAAATAATTAATTAAAAACCAATTGTTTATTTATTAATGCATTAGAAAATCTAAAAATGGATATTTTTTGTATCTAAAAGGTAAGCATAAATATTTTGGAGGATAATTGGAGGATTATTTGAGCATTTTTAATAAGTGAAGAATTTTCGAAAGAAGATATGCATTGAAATTAAGAATATTTTTCAAAGAATAAATAAATTATTGATTTATAAATAAATTTTTTAAACCAAATGACAGCTTTAAAAAATAAGTGATAAGCAAAAAATAAAGGAAAATTCAATAAATATTTTCATGCAAGGTTCCTATGGTATGCATTTTTTGAAAATATTTGAAATAACTTAAACTTGTACCACGTGAATTTCTAAAATTAATTGTTAGAAGAAAAATTATCCTTCATTTAACTATGAGAACTAATTATTTTTTATTTTTACGTTTTTAATTAATCAAAAATTTAAACCTTTTCCTATTTTATTTCTTTTCAAATAAAAAAAAACTAATTAAATTTCCCAAGATAATATTCGAATCATTAATTTCAAAATATTTAAAAAGAAGCTAATTGCAATCGATTCATTGCGCCACCGAGACACATATATCATTAATTAATGATTCTAATGGAAATACTTAAGCGTTTTTCGAATACTTCAAAAGATAAAGTCATTCATCATTGATTACTTTTGCTTTGCATTTGCCGAGCAGTAAATGATTATTTGATGAAATTGAAAGTCACCACCTTCTTTTTGAACTCTTTAAAAAAAGATGGTTTTCTTTATTGATCATCAAATAATATATCACACTCAAAACTTACAAAATAATAATTGCTGTTATGGATTCTAAGCTATTAAAATAATTGGTTGTTTTCATAGGTGCAAGAGCGTTGTGTTCAAATACCTCTTGTAGCAATCACTGAAATCTCCTTGGGATGTTTAAGTTTCGATTGAAACGAAATTAGTACAATTTTCTATTCTATTAAAATTGGGCATTACTTTATGAACAAAATTACATGATTAATAAAAGCGCTTTAGTTAAATGAGTTTTATCTTCCAGGTATATTGTGATTATAAATTATGTTTAGACTTATTATAAAGTATGCATGCATTTTTTCTACTGTAAAAAGTAATTTTTTTAGACTTATTTTTAAATTGTTTAAGGATATGTTGCTGAAGTACATATACAGAATTTACTAAATAATTTTATTTAACTTCTTCGTCTTTTTATATTTTAATGGAGTTTATCAATTATTGATTGATTTTCTTAAAAATAATCGAAAACCAAAATAATTATAATAATAATTGTGGATTATTAAACCAGTTAGAATTATGTACATAATTATATTAATCACCGATAAATAAGGACAAATAATAATTGTTTTCATGTATCTAAGCTATTAAAATAATTGTTGTGTTCATAAGGGAAAGAGAGATGTGTTCAAATACATCTTGTAACAATTACTGAAATTTCTTTGGAATATTCAAGTTTCAATTGAAATGGAATTAGTGCAGTTGTCTACTACAGTAAAATTGGACATAACCTTTTGAACTTATCCTCAAAACAAAATTACGTGATTAATAAAAGTGTTTAAGATAAGTGACATTAATGTTACAGGCATATAAGCATTTCTATAAAATATTATACTTTTTATACACTTTAAAAAGTAATTATTTTTAGACTTAATTTTACATTGTTTAAGGATATATCGTTGAAGCAGATAAACAGAAGTTCTATATAATTTCATTAATTGACTAATTTTTCATTTCATATTTTAATAGAGTTTATAGAATGATAAATTGTCTTAAAAAGATTTCGATTATTAAACCAATTACATATGTACATAACGAAGGACAACTGATTAATGTACAATACCTATTTACTCTAAATACATTCTGTGGTACAATTCGGTGTTTAATTTATTGTTGAAGCACCTATACAGAAGTTATTATATAATTTTATTAAGTAATTATTTTTTCTTTTCATATTTTTAATGCAGTTTATCGAACATTGAAAGATTGTCTTAAAAAATTGCGGATTATTAAACCAGTTACATATGTACATAACGAAGGACAACTGATCAATATATAATACCAATTTACTCTATAAAAACTCTATGATACAATTCGGTATATTATTTTTAAAGATTTTACTTTTAAGTTCATAGATAATTTGTATTTAATACTTTAATTCGTTATTGTTTAGTTAAATTCTTGTTATTTTTTATTTATACATTTCTAAAACAGTATCTCATAGTTAAATTTATTATGTTACTACAAGCAGATAAATAATATTCTTAAAAGTTCTTAGTTTTATTAGAGTAATTCATGAAAAATTTTAAAAGCAATTATGAAATATTCATCTTTTACTAACAATAATAATCTTTCAAATGTCTATCAATAAATGAATTGTTGTCGAATAAATTTTAAGGGCTGATCAATAAAACAGCTTTAAAATGTTTAAAATAATAACAACATTCCTTTCTTTTTTATTTCTCTGCGTTATAAAGGTTTGTCTTAAAATAGAATCATCCTTTTTACTCCACTTTCACCAATTATTTTGGAAAAAGGAAGGTGTAAAATATGTATTGAATACATGAAAGAGTTATGGTGAGATAATTATTAATATAAATTTAATTTTATTAGAGTATTTCATGAGTAATTTTAAAAGCAATTATAAAATATTGTTGACAATAATAATCTTTTAAATTGACAGGCATTTAAAAGATTATTATTGTCAGTAATTGATCTATTACTCAGAATAATAATCTTTTAAATAAATGTCTATAAATAAATGAATTACTGTTGAAGGAATTTTAAACATACTATTTTAAATAGCTGATCAATAAAATAATTTTAAGCTGTTTAAAATTACAACTACTTTTCTTTCTTTTTTATCTCTGTGTTATACAGATTTGTCTTAAAATAGAATCGTCACGTTTACTACACTTCCTAAAACTATTTTGTTATAGAACGTAAGGAGTAAAATATGCATTGAATGTATCAAATAAAATTTATCCCCTTTCAACTTTCCCCTCCGCTGTAAACTGTATTACCTTCTTTGCGGGATGAGCAACTATTCCCCAGAATTCGCAATTTTTTGCTAGAAAAGAGACAGAGAGCCGTTTACTGCATTCTTCCCTTTCTCTATTTTTTTATTCATTTTTTTTTTAAATCTCCATTATACACATTGCTGAATATTACCATTTCCAGGAGAAATATCACGAAAAGCTTTTCTCGATCTTTCGTGAATAAGTTAAAAGGTTCGAACGGGTTCTTCCGCCGAGTTTAGCCTAAAAACAATACATCCTTATCAATTCCAAAAAATAAATGTGTTACGGTGGCTAGGAGGAATGGGTACAACAACTCAAACAAAAGTAAATAAAAGATCTAAATAAGTAAAAAAAATCAAATAGCATGGGATAGGGAAAAAGGAGAACACTGTAGTATAAAAATGGCTGAATATACGAGAGGGAACAGATCATAAATAGAGCGTTCGGGATGGCATTTTTTTTCTTTCTTCTGTTCAGTTTAGTCCGGAAGAGCATGGAGGAAAAATCTTGGTTCTGGTGCATAGATGCCATTGCTGGAGAACATCATCTTCCAGTCAAGATTTATGGACCACTTCAGAAGGATATCTGGACGTAAGAGAATGATGATAAAAAAAAAGCAATCATGTGTTGTGGAGAGGTACCAGTAAATGTCTCATCTGCAAACGTAAAAGAAAGAAGAGAAAAAAAAGTTGGAAGAGAATAACAGTTCGAAATGTCAAAAGGATGGAAAAGAAAACTTCTGGGGTCCCCTCTCTTTTAGGATTTTTCCATCCTGCATGGTTGGAAAAAAAAACGCACACCAGGTCTAGAAAAGGAAAGTCTAGAAAAGGAAGCGCTTTGGCAACCGAGATAAAAACTTATGACCAAAGTTGGAAAAGTGTCCGTAATGGGGCACGAAAAAACACTTTCGTTTCTGACCGGAGACGTATAAATTGCTGTGGTGCTGATAAGAAAACTGTGAAAGTGAAGAACTCGTTATGTGTGGGGTGGGTCCAGGGGTGGGCAAAGGGATGGATGATGGTATCGCCTGGAGGGTGACTGGAACGCATGATTTTACGTCGAAGGGATTTGCATACGATGTCGTAGATGTTGGCTCTTCGTGGGAGTAAGTCACTTCCCAGTGTAAACTTTTGATAAAAACCTTTTAGTAGTCATTTTCGATAGGATTTCCTTTTCTTTTTTTTATGAATAAATATTCGAATATTTCTTCTTTTTATCTCATTGATTCTGAACAATGAATTGAATCGATGAGATAAAAAATGGAAATTATATTTATGTATTATTAAGAATTCAAATTTCTAAAAATTTATTTAGCCATTTTTAAGGAAACATCGAAGGGGTAATTGATAGTTTGATAAAAGAGGAAATTTCGGTTAACTTTAATGGTTACATTAAATTACTTTTTATTGCAATCAAATAAGATTTTTCTATTTGATTGTATTTTAATTTCTTTTTTTTTTCTCCTATGGAATTTGTTTAAAATTTGTAAAGAAATGGTACTTTCTGATACATTTTAAATTAAAATAAAGAAATTTTAATTTTTCTGTTAATCATAATGTTTAATTAATGTCATTTGTAAGTATAACACGTTTTTTAATGTGCTACAAATTTGTTATTTAAAAAACAACTTTAGTTGTGTTTTGTTTAAAAATAGTTTTAATTATTTTTTATCTTCCATACATCTATTAATTAACAGATATATGCCACATTTCTTGCATAAAAATATAAGTGTGTAATTGTAAATATATAAAATTAAATTCACTTCTGAATATAAAAATTAATTGTTTCGAAAACACTTTAAAAGTAATAATTCCTCGTGATTAACTATTTATTCCTTTTAATGCTGAAAACAAATGGCTTACTATAAAGATTACGAGTTTCTTCAATATACTCGTATGTTAACTCTTTACTTCTCAATTTTGAGTACGTGCCAAATGCTGAGAATAAAATCTATGTTCATCTTTTTAGCTAATAACTACAGATCATTTATGAAGATTTTTCGCGTTTTCTTGTTCATTGCCGCAATAACCCCATGGTGGGCAAAGGCCGTCTGCTCACTGGCAGATTTTGAGACAGGAGATGTTCTTTTTTTTATGTAGCAGTGTTTTCAGCCCTACGTCCAACGCCATACAGTCATATTAGACCGAGACCTACGGTTTAAAGTGGATTTTGAGGCACTACGAACATTCATGGCCCCGCGTGGTCTCGATCCCAAAGCCTGTGATACCGAGCGCTATGCAATCGGTCATCTTGACCGTTTTAACGTTTTATTAGCATATTATTAAATTTCTATGATAATGTGCAAAAGTTAAACCCATTTTAATAATATCTGTTAGAAAAAAATAATGGATAGCATTTATTGAGCCTAAATGTATTTTTTCTTTATTTAAAAAAATATAACAATACTTATATATAAACAGACTGCTTCTAAATTTTTGATAAGACTTGAACAAAAAAATAGAAAATTTCAAATTTATTTGATTTTTTTTTGTGTGCGTTACATAAAACAATTGAATGAAATTTTGTTCATTTATTTAATATGTATTATTTGAAAAAAATATAATAGCGAATCAGATACAAAATCTCTAACAAAAGAAAACTTCAAATTTTATTGTCTCTATAAAAGTGAAAGAAACAAGGAAGATTTTTGAGCAAGAATAGTTGAGACCAGCATTTCGTAGTATTTAAGTTTCCAGGTTCACATAAACAACGTGGTGGGAGTTTGACTGCAATTGTCCAATATTGTCCAATTGTCATTTACAATATCCAAAATATTTATTTATATTGTTCTAAAAGAAGTTCACATAAATAAAATAATACGAAGTACTTTTATTATTGAAAGATTAAATGATTAAATTAATTGTTATAGGTTTTGATTTCGTAAATCTGATAATAATTTTTATCATTCAGTATACAACCCGTGACAACTTTGTGTTACACAAATATGAATTCATCAAAAGAGGAGAAAACTTGAACACACATCAATCAAATTAGAGGACAAATTCTGGACTACTTTAAGGATACTTAGAATCTAAAAAAAGAATCAAGAAAATAATAAATTGTTTTTAAAATTATCTACAAATTCTTAATTTTGCAATATTTTTTTTTCTTTGTTTAAATCATAGAACTCATATTAAGTTTATAAATTTGAAGAAATAAAATTTTCATGCAATTTACTAATCATATGGCTTATTTCTGCTAAAAAATATCTGAATTCGGTTTACCATCCTTTCAGTAGTGGGCGGAATTAATACATTTTAATGACGTAGATATTGGCTCTTCGTAGAAAGATAATAATCTTTTAATACTAATCTATTATTGACAATAATAATCATTTAAATGTCTATCAATAAATGAATTATAGTTGAATAAATTTTAAACATACTATTTTAAATGATTGATCAGTAAAATATTATAACAACATTTCTTTCTTTTTTTATCTCTCTTAGTTATAAAGATTTGTCTTAAATGGAATCCTTTCTTTTTCTACACTTTCGCCAATTATTTTGTAACACAAAGTAAGTTGACATTATATTAGTTTTAATGCAATAATGCAAGAATAACTTTAAAAGCAATTATGTAATACTGATCTATTATCGAAAATTATAATATTTCAAATGTTTATTAATATATAAATTATTGTTGAATAAATTTTAATCATACTGTTTAAAACAACAGACCGTAAAATATTATCAAAACATTTCTTTTTTTTTTTAAACTCTAAAAGTTATAAAGATCATCTCTTTTACTACACTTTTGTCCAATTATTTTATTACAGAAAGTAAGGAGTAAAATAAGTATTGACTACATGAAATAATATTTATCCCCTTTCAACTTTCCCCTCCACTGTAAACTGTATTACCTTCTTTGCGGGATGAGCATTTATTTCCCAGATTTCGCAATTTTTCCCTATAAAAGAGACAGAGAGCCGTTTACTGCATTCTTCCCTTTCTCTCTTTTACCATTCATTTTTTTTTTAAAATCTTCATTCTACACATTGCTGAATATTACCATTTCCAGGAGAAAGATCACAAAAAGCTTTTTTCGATCTTTCGTGAATAAGTAAAAAGGTTCGAACGGGTTCTTCCGCCGAGTTTAGCCTAAAAACAATACATCCTTAACAATTCCTAAAAATAAATGAGTTACGATAGCTAGGAGGAACAGGGTACAACAACTCAAACAAAAGTAGAATAAAACAGATCTAAATAAGTAAACAACAATCAAATAGCATAGGATAGGGAAAAAGGAGAACACTGTACTATAAAAAATGGCCGAATATACGAGAGTGAACAGATCATAAATAGAGCGTTGGGGATACATTTTTTTCTTTCTTCTTTTCAGTTTAGTCTGGAAGAGAACGGAGGAAGAATCTTGGTTCTGGAGCATAGATGCCATTGCTGGAGAACATCATCTTCCTGTCAAGATTAATGGACCACTTCAAAAGGATATCTGGGCGTAAGAGAAGAATGGTAAAAAAAAGCTGTCATGTGTTGGGGAGAGGTACCAGTAAATGTCTCATCTGCAAAAGTAAAAGAAAGAGGAGAGAGGAAAAGTTGGAAGAGAATAAGAGTTCAAAATGTAAAAGGATGGAAAAGAAAACTTCTGGGGTCCGCTCTCATTTAGCATTTTTACCAGCCTGGATGGTTGGTAAAAAAAAAACGCCACCATAGTATAGAAAAGGAAGCGCTTTGGAGATCGAGATAAAAACTTATGACAAAAGTGGCAAAAGTGTCCATAATGGGGCACGAAAAAACACTTTCGTTTCTGACCGGAGACGTATAAATTGCTGTGGTGCTGATAAGAAAACTGTGAAAGGGAAGAACTAGTTTTGTGTGGGGTGTGGCAAGGGGTGGGCAAAGGGGTGGATGATGGTGTCGCCTGGAGGGAGTTGGAACGCGTGATTTTACATCGATGGTATCTGCATACGATACCCGTAGATATTGGATCTTCGTAGAAGGCAGTCACTTCCCAATGTTTCAGCCTGAAAACGTTTAGTCATTTTCTATAGGATTTCCTTTTCTAATTTTTATGAATAAATATTCGAATATTTCTTCATTTTATCTCATTGATTCTGAAGAATGAATTGAATCGATGAGATAAAAAAATGGAAATTATATTCATGCAGTATTAAGAATTCAATTTACTATAAATTTATTTAGCCGTTTTTAAGGAAACATTAAAGGACAAATTCATAATTTGATGAAAAGAGGAAATTTCGATTATCTTTAATGACTACATTAAATTATTTTTTACTACAATCAAATAAGATTTTTCTATTTGAATACATTTTGATTTCTTTCTTTTTTATCTCTCTGTGTTATAAAGCTTTGTTTTAAAATGGAATTTTCATTTATACTACTTTTTTGTCCAATTATTTTGTAACAAAAAGTAAAGTGTAAACATTAATTTAGTTTTAATGAAATAATTCATGAATAATTTTTGAAAGCAATTACGTATTACTGACCTATTACTGACAATAATTGTCTTTTAATTGTTGAATAAAATTTAAACCTACTATGTTAAATGACTGATAAGTACAATATTATAACAAGGTTTTTTGTTTCTTTTTTATCTAAGTTATAAAGATTTGTCTTCAAGTGGATTCCTCTTTTTTACTACACTTTCTCCAACTATTTTGTTACAGAAAGTAAGGAGTAAAATATATATTGAATACGTGAAAATGTTATTAACATGAATTTAGTTTTATTAGAATATTTCATGAATGATTTTAAATATGTCATACTGATCTATTATTGACAATAATAATCTTTTAAATGTTTATCAATAAATGAAATGTTGTTGAATAAATTTAACGTACTATTTTATATGACTAATCAATAAAATATTCTAACATTTCCTTCTTTTTTATCCGCCTAAATAATAACGATTCGTCTTAAAATGGATTTTTAACTTGCAATTATTTTGCAACAGAAAGTTAGGAGTAAAATATGTATCGAATACATGAAATAATATTTATCCCCTTTCAACTTTCCCCTCAGATGTAAACTGTATTACCTTCTTTGCGGGATGAGCCGTCTACTGTATTCTTCCCTTTCTCTATTTTTCCATTCATTTTTTTTTTAAATCTCCATTCTACACATTGCTGAATATTACCATTTCCAGGAGAAAGACCACGAAAAGTTTTTTCGTTCTTTCGTGAATAAGTAAAAAGGTCGAACGGGTTTTTTCGCCGAGTTTAGCCTAAAGACAATACATCCCTATCAATTCCTGAAAATAAATGTGTTACGGTAGCTGGAAGGAATGGGGTACAACGACTCAAACAAAAGTAGAATAAAAAGATCTAAATAAATAAACAAAAACAAATAGCATAGGATGGCGAAAAAGGAGAACACTGTAGTATAAAAAAATGGTTGAATATACGAGATCGAACAGATCATAAATAGTGCGTTGGAGATGCTTTTTTATTTCTTTCATCTTTTCAGTTTAGTCTGTAAGAGCACGGAAGAAAATTCTTGGCTCTGGAGCATAGATGTCATTGCTGGAGAACATCACCTTCCAGTTAAGATTTATGGACCACTTTAAAGGGATATCTGGACGTAAGAGAAGGATGGTAAAAAAAAACCAATCATGTGGTGGGAAGAGGTACCAGTAAATGTCTCATCTGCAAATGTAAAAGAAAGAAGAGAGAAAAAAAGTTGAAAGAGAATAGAGTTCGAAATGTCAAAAGGATGGAAAAGATAACGTCTGGGGTCTGCCTCTCTTTCAGGATTTTTACCAGCCTGGATGTTTGGTAAAAAAAAACTGCCACCATAGTATAGAAAAGGAAGCGCTTTGACGACCGAGATAAAAACTTATGACCAAAGTGGGAAAAGTGTCCGTAATGGGGCACGAAAAAACACTTTCGTTTCTGACCGGAGACGTATAAATTGCTCTGGTGCTGATAAGAAAACTGTGAAAGTGAAGAACTCGTTTTGTGTGGGATGGAGCAAGGGGTGGATGATGTTATCGCCTGGAGGGAATTGGAACGCGTGATTTTACATCGAAGGATTTGCATACGATGCCGTAGATATTGGCACTTCGTAGAAGGAAGTCACTCCCTAGTGTTTCAGTCTCAAACCTTTTAGTCATTTTCAATAGGATTTCCATTCTTTTTTATGAATAAATATTCGAATATTTCTTCTTTTTATCTCATTGATTCTGAAGAATGAATTGAATCGATGAGATAAAAAATGGAAATTATATTTATTTATGTAGGATTTGTTTCTATGCTAAGCACCAGATGGAAACACCTCACGGACTATGTGCCTTTCACACCAGCCTTTTGCCATGTAGTGGCAGTATTGGACCTTGAACTCTGGCCCTGGAAGAGTGGAAAAACCCCGGACTTGGGCGAGAGAGGCATGGGACATGGGAGATGCTGCGTCAAACAGCGGTAGAAAATGGTTGTGAATATATCAATACTTTCTGTAAATATTAATGTAAATATATTAATTAAATATGTGTTGTTGAGAGAAAACCAACGCTTCTTTATTTCGGTTTGGAAATACACCCCTAGACACCCACTGCAAAAGTACAGCGACTGTTAGACTGGTAGAGAAGTCTAACAAAACTGTAGGTTCGGCCGGGATGCATCAGTTGAAACCGGTGTAAGTCTACATAAATTGGGGTTTCGGCTGGGATGCGTCTTTTCCAACCGACTAAATCTACATGTATTATTAAGAATTCTATTTTCTAACAAATTTATTGAGATATTTTTAAGGAAACATTGAAGGAATAATTGATAATTTGATAAAAGGGGAAATTTCGATTATCTTTAATGGTTGCATTAAAAAGTACTTTTATTGCAATCAAATAAGATTTTCTATTTGGATATATTTTTGATTTCTTTTCTTTCTCCTAAAGAATTTGTTTGAAAGTTTTAAATGAGTGGTACTTTATGATAATCAGATACTGTCTAAGTTAAATAAATCAATTTTAATTTCTCTGTTAGTCATAATATTTTCATTAAAATATTCCAAGAAATTGTTGCAAAGATTCTATAGAAATAGTCTATAAGTTATACCAATTAAATACCTGTATGTTTCATTACCATCATTTGTAAGTATAACAACCTTTTTTGATAGTGCTACTACTTTTTTACTTAAAAAAAAGTTTAAATGTAGTTATTTAGAAACATTTTTAATTATTTTTTATCTACCATATATCTATTAACTAACAGATATATGCGAAATTTCTTGGATCAAAATATACGTGCATATTTGTAAATTAATAAAATTAAATACCTTTCTGAATATAAAAATTAACTGCTTCAGAAACATTTTAAAAGTATTAATTTCTCATAATTTAGTATTTATTCCTTTTAGTGTTTAAAACTAATGATTTACTATAAAGATTACGAGTTTCTCCCTTAATCTATTAATTAATTATGTTAAGATATTAAGTTATTAATTAATTTAAGTTTATGTTATATTAATTAATTATGTTAAATCATCTCTTTTACTAAACTTTATAGAAAGTAAGGAGTAAAACATATATTGAATGCATGAAATAGTTATTAACATGAATTTATTTTTAGTAGAATATTTTGTGAACAATTTTAAAAAGCAATTATGAATACTGATCTATTACTGACAATAGTAATCTTTTAAATTTTTACCAATAAATGAATTGCTCTAAAATAAAGATGCTGAACATATTTTAAATGGCTGAATAGTAATATAGTTTTAAGATGATTAAAATTATAACATCATTTTTCATCTCTCTATGTTATAAGTATTTCATGAATGATTTTAAAAGATTATTTATAAAATATTGTTCACAATAATAATCTTTTAAATTGATGGGCATTTAAAAGATTATTAATGTCACTAAAGATTATTGTCAGCAAATGATCTACTGAGATTTTTATAATTATTTAAATGTCTATCAATAAATGAACTGTTGTTGAATAAATTTTAAACATACTACTTTAAATGAAGCTGATCAATAAAATAGTTTTTAAAATTGTAACAGAATTTCTTTTTTTTTTTTTTATCTTTTCTGTGTTATAAAGATTTGTCTTAAAATAAATCCATCACTTTTCACAATTATTTTTTGGGTCAATTATTTTGTTGCAGAAAGAAGAAGAAGGAATATGTACGAATACATGAAATAATATATCTCATTTTTCAACTCAGCTGTGGCTTTGCATTACATTTCTGTGGGATGAGGAGTGCCCCCGTATTACTTAATTTTCCTATAAGAAACAGAGCCCAGTTCTGCTGCATTCTTCTCTTTTCTTTTCAATTCATTTTTTTGAAATCTCCATTCTTATACATTGCTGAATATTACCATTTCCAGGAGAAAGATCACGAAAAGCTTTTTTCGAATCTTTCGTGAATAAGTAAAACGTTTCGACGGGTCTTCCGCCGAATTTAGCCTAAAAACAATACATCCTTATCAATTCTTAAAAAATAAATGTGTTACGGTACCTAGAAGGAATGGGGTACAACAACTCAAACAAAAGTAGAATAAAAAAAGTTCTAAATAAGTAAACAAAAATCAAATTGCATAGGATGGGGAAAAAGGAGAACATTGTAGTATAAAAAATGGCCGAATATACGAGAACGAAAAGATCATAAATAGAGCGTTGGGGATGCAATTTTTTTCTTTCGTCTTTCCAATTTAGTCTGGAAGTGCACAGAGGAAAATTCTTGGTTCTGGAGCATAGATGCCATTGCCGGAGTACATCATCATCCAGTCAAGATTTATGGACCACATCAAAAGGATATCTGGACATAAGAGAATGATGGTAAAAAAAGTAATCATGTGCTGGGGGGAGGTACCAGTAAATGTCTCATCTACAAACGTAAAAGAAAGAAAAGAAAAAAAAAAGTTGAAAGTGAATAGAGTTCGAAATGTCAAAAGGATGGGAAAGAAAACTTCTGGGGTCCCCTCTCTTTTAGGATTTTTCAGCCTGGATGTTTGGTAAAAAGAAAAAACGTCATCATAGTATAGAAAAGGAAGCGCTTTGGCTACCGAGATAAAAGCTGATGACCAAAGTTGGAAAAGTGTCCATAATGGGGCACGAAAAAACACTTTGGTTTCTGACCGGGAGACTGTATAAATCGCTGTGGTGCTGATAAGAAAACTGTGAACTTGAAGAACTCGTTTTGTGTGGGGGTGGCAAGGGGTGGAAGATGGTATCGCCTGGAGGGAGTTGGAATGCGTGATTTACATCGAAGGGATTTGCACAAGTGCCATAGATATCGGCTCTTCTTTGAAGGAAGTCACTTCCCAGTGTTTCAGTTTGAAACCTTTTAGTCATTTTCGATAGGATTCCCTTTCGCCTTTTTAGAATAAATATTCGATTTTTTTATTCTTTTTATCTCATTTATTCTGAAGAATGAATTGAATCGATGAGATAAAAAATGAAAATTATATTTATGTAGTATTAAGAATTCAATTTTTCTAAAAATTTATTTAGCCATTTTTAGGGTACCATTGAAGGGATAATTGATAATTTGATAAAAGTGCCCAAATTTCGATTATGTTTTAATGGTAACATTAAGTGATATGCAATCAAATAAGATTTTGCTATTTGAATATATTTTTGATTTCTCTCTCCGGCAGGAAATTTGTCTGAGAAAGTTTTTAAATGAATGGTACTTTATGATAATCAGATACACTTTAAGTTAAATAAATCAATCACAGATTTAATTGTGCTGATTTAAAAACAGTTTTTAGTTATTTTTTATCTACCATGGATCTATTAATTAACACATATTAGTGCCTATTTATAAATGCTGCAAAAATTAAATTCAATTCTAAATAACAAAATTAACTCGTTTCAGAAACACTTTAAAAGTATTAATTTCTCATACTGTAATTATTTATTTTAGAGTCAAAAACAAATGTTTTACTATAAAGTGTAAGAGTTCCTGCATTAATCTGTTAATCAGGTATGTCAAGTTATTGCTGAGTTATTTACTAAGTTTA
>BPLQ01014374.1:55555-70556 GCA_021605075.1 Caerostris darwini | reverse complement strand
TTTTTTTTTTTTTTTTTTTTTTTTTTTTTTTTTTTTTTTTTTTTTTCGAAAATGAAATTGACCAAATACAATGGACATAATATTGTTCAATACATATTGATCAAACATATCGGACACTAACCTGCAATAGCCATTACGATATGCAAATATCCCAATTGAGATCGATTTGCAAAAGCTAAGTGAAAAAGTGAAGAAACACATATCGCACTAATAAAATAAATATTTTTTATTGCTTTCGTTTTTTTATTTCATCTATATTTATATACTTTTATATGTCTTTTTTAGTGTTATATATTTCTTTACAATAGCGTTTAGTATCATTATTATTATTATATTATCTTACATGTAAGAATAATAGTAAACACAAAAATAGTAACTCAGTTTTTCCCTCTTAAGAAATGTCTATAGTGGGTCTAAATCTAATATGAGGATATATACTTTTATATGCGGCCCGCGGAGTTAGGATGCATTTCCAAAGTAGTCCGCAAGATATCATTTGTGTTGGTCAGCCCTGGTCTACAACAAAGCCGCCAGAGGATGGAACCTCCTCCCTAATGCTCACTAGCTGTGCTCGTTAACACTGAACCACGAATCGGTAAAATTAAAAAATTACTTGAACTGTCTTAAAGTATAACATCGAAAAAAGAACTTAAGATGAAAAGAAAATATAATTTAAAAATGCTCGCATAAAATTTTTCTAAACTTAAAGATTAGAATATTCAATATTTTTATTATGATTGTACATTTAAAATTCTTCCGTTTTCTTAAGTAGCAGGGTCATATCAAATAATCGACGTTTGGTATGTTTTTAAAACCTTTGTTCATAATAGAGTTTTGAAAAATAAATATCATGATAGATTCAATTTTGGTATAAACTGTAGACAAACTTCCAAGAAAATAAATTGGAATGTTAAATCTTACAAATAAATGGTTAATATAATTATTTTTGATGAAATATTTTACAATACTATTCCTTTCTTAAAAATTATTAAGGAACAGCTTAATATTTTGATAAATATTTTCTCGTTATTTTTTTTTCTTTCATTTTTCATTAATTTTTTTAACTAATTTTATAATTAACTAACTTTTAAGCTTTTTCCCATTCTCTTTGTTTCAGTTCAAATCTCTTTATTTTTCCGCTGGCGGTTTTGGGAAGCTCTTTCACAAATTCAATCTGCAAAACAATAAAAATTTTATCAACAATTCTTAAATAAATTTATAATTAAAATGTTACAATTTTGTTTCGATAAACTGATATCTTTAAAAAAAAATAATATAATATCGTACCATTTTCTTATCTTATACTGAACCACTCTTGTGAAAAAGATTGAAAAAAAATTATTGTTCGATTATCACACTGCATAATATCTAAAATAAGATTATTAATGTAACGTACAATAAACGGTTTATCAAAATTTGTCTTAAAATTAAGTGCAAAACAAATAAAAAAGCAGCGACTTATCAAGTATTCTCATAAATTATACCGAAACATATTATTACAAAAAATATAAATGCTTACAGCTACGTTTTGATGATATTATTCATCATAGCAAAAAATACCGACAAATGAGGAAGACTAGCAAGAAACTCTGAAAAGATTAGTGTGAGCAAGATGCGATATAAAATCTAGATAGCAAAATCTATATTGTTGGCACACACAATTCATACTTAATTTTTTTTTTTTTTAATGTAGCAAGCAAATACTTCGACAGTTATTTTTATGCCATAAAAAAGGGCAGCACCGACGTTACTCATTTAGCACTACCCAGGGGGAACGTGTAGTTTGAAGATGTACTACGAACGCGAGTAACACTACTCCCGCAACGGTTTAAAGTGGATTCCGAACTACTACAAACGTCCATGGGCTCAAACCCGAAACCTGTGGTACCAAGCGGGAGAGCGATAGCTACTCGGCCATCAGATCCCATACATAAATCTATAAAAATGTATTTATAATATAATTTCCCAAATTGGTTTATTCTTTTATTATTTACTTGTCCGTTATTGGATCAAGCATCCGTGGCTCGAATTACTACACCATCATAGCATTCGCATTACAAAATACGAAAACCCAAAAATACCTCACATTCAGGCCTCTCAAATTCAATATATATAGATTAGATAATAAATACAAAAAAAAAATCTATCCGTCTTAAGTAAAGATAAAATTACTTTTCTTGGATACTTGTAAGGAGCTGTTATCGCCTTTGTGTGGTCCTGGAGTTCTTTGATCAGTGCTGATTTCAATTCTTCTGATTGAGGGAAATTCTTCAGTACAATGAAGGCTTTCACGACCTGAAACATGAATGAAAATTTTACCAAGACACACTGAATAACTAAAGTGCATCGTATAAAATACTCTTTCCATACAATGTATAAAAAAATAATTTTTCTATTATAATGTTCTGATGATGTTGGAATTTCAAAAGGATCTTTCAATTCGATTTTGGGCCTCAAACGCGTCAAATCTCGATTGGTAACGAAAACGCTGAATGCGCCAGCTCACACTGCATTGATTATTCGTGACTTTTTTGCCAAAAATTAAACCCGTATCATTCCACCGTATTCACACCGTGCGACGTCTGGCTATTCCCTAAACTCAAAAGACTACTCCGGGGACACCGTTTTGAGTCGATTAAAGAGATTCAACGTGAATCGCCGCTCGCTTTGAGAGTCATCCCTCCTGATGACTTTTTACCAAGCATTGAGGATTGGAAAACGTTGGCATAAGTGCATTGTGTCCGGAGGGGATTACGTTTGAGGCGATGAAATAAATTTCGAATAATAAATAAAGAGTTTTTGAAAAAAAAATAGTTAGTCTTACTTTTTGGGCACAGTAGTATATATTCTTGGATGTATTAAATCTTGAGAATTTTTAATTCTATGGCTTTAATGCATTAAAGGAAGTCTTTTTCAAAATATCTATTTTTGTAGAATATTGTTGTAAATTCTTTAATAATCTTGATATTTTAACTAATTGTCTTAAGAACTACATAAATTTATGTTTGATAGTTTTCGCCTTCACCAGCTGAAAATGAGTGCATTAAAGCTCTAAAATAATTTGATTTGAATTTTTAAGATACACGTCCTTTACTAACCTCTCCTCTTTCTTCATCAGGACTGCTTGTTACTGCTACTTCAACTACGGCTGGATGCTCCATCAAAGCACTCTCAACTTCAAAAGGGCCGATGCGATATCTGAAAAGAGAAAAATATTTAAAAAAATGGAACACTTGGCCCATGAAGGTATTTAATACAGAAATTTATTATTCAACATTATAGATAGGTAATTTCGAAAAAAAATACTGCTACAAAATTCCTTGTAATTGTATACAAATCATTTATTTTCTGCAAGTAAATAAAGGATTATTTTCTACAAGTATTTATTTTTTAAATAGTTTCTTCCCTCGTTCTGTGCAAGTCCTTTGCCCTTCACTTGTGACAAACGCACATTATACAAAGTGAAAGACTAACATAACCACCTAAACTGACGATTAATTCAATGGTCTTGATCACAAACTTGGTGATTTGGGTATGTTGTCTATTGATTTTTCTCGAAGCTACCTGAAATTATTCGAAAAGCATGAGACAGCTATCCGATTAGAACGAACGAAAAAACCTCTCGAAAGTCTCCATTACTCAATATTACCAATGAAGCAATGTAATAAAATATCCCATGGCTGATATCCATGGTCAGTTGATGTTCTGGTAAAAATGTTCTAATAAAACATGTACACAACGGTAGTAAGGATTAAACAGGGTAGTAAGGACTATAAAATAAAAAATAAACGAAAAATAAAAATAAATAAAAAATAAACAAACTATAATATAAAAAATATATACAAAACTTTTATAATTTCTGTACATATTAACATTTTTGCCAGCTTATTATACAACCAGAAATAATTTAATAATAATACAAAAACATTTAATATTAATCACAATGTAGCAATTTAATGATTTTTACCTTATAATCTACATATCACAGTTACTAGTCCAATTTTACCGTTACGGAGAGCATTAATTCGTAGATATAACCAACCTTGTTTCTAAAATACTATTAATATCGATGATTCTAAATATTAAATGTTATTTTTCTAGTGTGAAAGTAAATAAATCAGTAATGATTACCCAGCTGAGTTGATGAGGTCGTCGTTTCTGCCAACGAACCAAAAATAGCCATCCTTGTCATAGTAAGCTATATCTCCTGTGTGAAAGTAGTTTTCAGTCAGACTCTTTCTCGTCTTTTCTGGTTCATTCTAAATAAATAACCACATTTGATAGATTTTTATAATTATCTAAATGATCCAGTTCAAAGAAAAAATTGGTGAATATGTTTGATATGATGGTCGATGCAATAGTGTAAGCCAATTTTTCAAAAATAATTTTTTTTCTAGATCAGTTTAATTTTACACAATTTCTTCGTAACCCAATTAAATTATTAATTAAATTATTTTCTTTAAAAATAAGATATGAATGGCTGCACTGTTTTGATATAGTATAACCTAAAAAGTATTTCTTCTGCTTCTTCATTGGTGTAGCAGCCCCATGATGGCTAAGGCCGTCTGCCTACTGGCAAACATAAAAGGCATTTATTGCCTCAAAATACGTAAAGCATAATGAAATCAAACTAAAACTAATGTACTAAAAGCGAAAAGTGTAACGCCTTGGATAGGGCTCAGTAATGATCACAGAGTCTTGGTGACAGTTTGGACAGGGCCGGATCATGGCATAGACAAATGAGACAAATGTGTAGAACCCGGTTTTTAGAAAAGCCAGGTCCAACTGTCTATTTTCTGGTATCAAGTTACAACTATGCATCGAATCGTTAATGACGATGAAACAGATTGATCTATCATGCATTCTGTTGTATCTCCAGGACTACAGTTGATTCCTTGATGCTGCGCTTTTGCTATGGCACATCCATTACTGTTAAATAAAGTTAGTTGGTGGCATCCCTCCAACTTGAATGCAAAGCAGTTTTTCGATTTGACCATTCATCTTCTTTTACCCCAATTGCACACCCTCTTTGAGATAGGAATATAACGAGGAATATTGTGAGAGAATCCATATGGATGGCATTAGAACAATCAATGTGAGAGACTAAATGGAAGTTATAGCGTATGTTTGTAATATTTTCTCTTTTACACACTATTAAGATGTTCAGTTGTGAAACTCTGGCTTTCCAATTAATCATTTATTGGAAGCTATAATTTAATCTTTTACATGTTGGATCGCAATATACACTACTGGCCATTAAAATTGCTACACCAATGCATACCAGCACGTTTCTGAGTTTGATAAAGATCGAATTGTAGCGTACCGCAATTGCGGTTTATCGTATCGTAATATTACTGCTCGCGCTCAAGATCCAAGGACTGTTAGCAGAATATATAAATGATGGGTTCAGGACGGTAGTACAGAACATTGCGCTGAATCTCAACGGCCCCCTATCACTAGCAGCCGAGAAGACAGGCATGTTACCCGCATGGCCTTAATAGATCGTGCAGCTACGTCACGAGCCCTGAGTCAAGAAATGGGATCGTTTGCAAGACAACAAGTGTCTGCACGAACAGTTCGACGACATTTGCAGCAGCATGGACTCTCCGCTCGGAGACCATGGCTGCGACTACCCTTGACGCTGCATCACAGACAGGAGCGTCTTCAATAGTGTGATCAACGACGAACTTGGACGCACGAATGGCGAGACTTCATTTCTTCCGATGAATCCAGGTTCTGTTTACAGCATCAAGATGGTCACATCCGTGTTTGGCAGCATCGTGGTAAACGCACATTGGAAGCATGCATTCGTCATCGTCATACTGGCCCATCACCTGGCGGGATGGTATGGGGTGCTATTGGATACACGTCTCGGTCATCTCTTGTTCGCATTGACGACACTTTGAACAGTGCACGGTACATTTCTGGTGTACTACGACCCGGGGTTCTACCCTTTATTCAAGCCCTGCGAAACCTTATGTTTCAAAAGGATAATGCAACCGCATGTTGCTGGTTTGCACGGACCTTCCTTGATACGGAAAATGTTCGGTTGTTGCCCTGGCCTGCACGTTCACCAGATCTCTCGCCAATAGAAAACGTTTGGTCCATGGTTGCCGAGCGATTGGCTCGTCACCATACGCCAGTCATTACGGTTTAAGTGCTGTGGAATCGTATTGAACTGCATGTGAATCTGTACATGCCATCCAATCTCTGTTTGACTCAATGCCCAGGCGTATAAGTGCTGTTATTACTGGCAGAGGTGGTTGTTCTGGGTACTGATTTCTCAGGATCTATGCATCCAAATTTCTTGAAAATTTAATCACTTGTTATTTCCAGTATATCATATTTGTCCAATAAATATCATTTTGTTATCTGCATTTCTGCCTGATGTAGCAATTTTAATGGTCAGTAGTCTATATGCACAGGAAATTTCGTTATAATCAGGTGGCTTGTTTAGTCATTTCACGCTCTTTTTTTGTCTTAGAGTATTTTAATGATAATAATAAAGTAGCTTCATACTTTTAAAATTAAAATATTTCAATCCTTCAATAAAATAATTTAAAATATTTATTTTTACAATTTCATAAATTTGCATTTACACTTTTATTCAAAATCCCAACTGACTTACTTTATACCCCATGAATAATCCAAATATTTTTCCATTCCTTTTTTTCAATGCAATTTCACCTGTGATGCCAGGCCCTAGTTCATTCTCGTTTTCATCCAGAATCTGTTTGGTTAAAATACAAAATATTCACATGAAGAAATTGTGAGCAAAGATTAACTGAATATATATATATTCATAGACAAACACATACATACATTCATACAGAAACACAACATATATATATATATATATATATCCGAAAAACTACAGAAGATGTTCAAAATATAGTATAAGAAAACATTATAACGAACATTATTATGATTGAGAGATAATTTTTTATACGATTTACTTTATTTAAATCTTTATAAACAGATTACAATATAAATTTTAATAACGATTAATAAAAAACTTTTATATTGATAAGTTATTAAATGGTCATACTATGTATAGAGTATTTAGTTAATCTATATATATACTCTATATGGTATTATTACTTATTAGATAATCCCATTTAAATTTAAATTGTCCCATCTTCATTCTGGTTCATTTAAACTGAAATTGTTCGATCTGCATTCACTTACTCCATTTAAATTCAAATTATTTTATTAACATTAAAGTTATTGCGTTTGTAACTAAAAAACATTTAAAATGATTATTTTTTCCATAACTTTTCTATCCAATCTTTACAAAGATAAGAATATATCCGATCTTTTCAAAAAAGTTTGATAACTTTTCTTGGAAAAACAATCGAATTCACAATATCTTTATTCAATTATAATCAATTTTTTCTTTTATTTCCAACGATTATTTAAAAAAAAAGAACCAGTAAAATACACAATCCTGATAAATAAACAAAAGTTATTTATTTTTAGCTCATTTCATGATGATGATTGTTATTATTTTACGATTCTTACCACAATGTCCAGTGCAGGAGAAGGTTTTCCTAGTGAACCTGGTTTATACTCTATGCATTTATACATACCGATAGACAACACCTGTAAAACGGAATAGTCTATATAGTAAACAATATGCAATTGAATTATGTTATTAGCTAACTTTTTTAAAGTTTTAGAGTTTTCTTTTTATTTCTCCAAAAGCAAATAATCCTTAACTTAAAATTTAACACAGCAAAACAATAGACTTATTCAACTTATTTTGTCCAGTGTTTCAATAAAACATTTTCTGTATTATTTGGATATTATAAAAATTTACTAAAATTGATAAAAGAAAAATCCATTTTAAATTTTTCATTTCATTTGATCACTTTCAAATGAATTTTCAATTCTTGAAGTTCGTAGTCGAATGAGAAATCTTAATTTCATTAATGAGGTTTTTATTAAATAACTTATTTGTCTGCTTGGATAAATGGTTAGTGCTCTGGTCATTGGTACCACAGGCTTCAGATTCGAATCAGGGCTGTGAATTGGTTTGATTTAGTGTGATTTGAAGCTCTACGGTCATTTTTTGCGCACTTTAGGCTAATTAGACCGGGACCTACAGTTTAATGGGGATCCCGAACCACTCACAAACATTCATGCCACAGGTCAGATTCGAACCTGAAGCCTGTGGTACCAAAGGCCAGAGCTCTCCAATTGGCCATCAGGCCATCCTGGCGGGGGGAGAGATGTATGTTGGGGGTTCAGAATCCACTTTAAACTCTATGTCTCTATCTAATTAGCTACGTTGTCAAAAAATGACTGTAGAGCGATAAACGATACCAATTATAAGTTAATTTAATTAATTCATTCAGTTGTCGACATTTTACACTCTTTCTTTTCCGTTGGGTTGGAATGGCGCAATGAATGAAGGGTTGTGATTCGAAATTGAGAGAGAACGGTTCGAAACTCGAAAAGGGAAATCGACCAGTAAGTTTCGTTTCTGGAGGGATTGGTTTGTTAAACTGCAGGCCGAAACATTCTTCCGTTGAATTCGAGGAGAAGGGAAGCTAATTCCTAGATGTCAAACTAAGATGATGTTCGTTCAAGATTGCTGCAGCACAACGAGGATGCAAGGTTTCGTGTTGAATTTGTCATTTTATTTGTTTAAATAAAAAAAAAACGTAGAATTATTTACGTAATTTTTATCGAATGTTCTATTTACATAGTTCAAATTGTTATAGAGAAAGATAATAACTATATTTAAAATATAAACTTGAGAAATGCATATACTCACCAACTCAGTTTGCCCGTAACCTTCGTATATTTTCAGCCCTGTAGCATCTTGCCACTTTTTTAGTACTTCAGGATTCTGGATAAAATTGAAATATATATTTTTTTAAAACTTAAAAACTAAACAGCAGTATGTCAAATAATTTTTAACTAAAAACAAATTTGCATTGAATTTTTTTTTTTTAATTCTAATCAAATTAGCGATCACTCTTTTAAAATCAATCAATAATAATTGTTGATAATATTTTTTCATGATAATAATCCAAGCTAATAAACCCTTTTGATGGCAAAATGAAAATATAATGTTTCTTATCCCCCTTGATCGACATTAATATCTAGATCAGGGATGGGCAAACTACGGCCCGCGGGCCAGCTCCGGCCCTCCGGAAGGTTCTATCCGGCCCGCGGATAGAATATTAATTTGCCGGTCCGGGGCAAATTAAAAGAAATATATATTTATATATTATACATACATCTCCTTTTCTACTTTGATTAAATATTTTTTTTATTTCTTCCTTCTTTGCAAAGGATGATGCTATTTTTGTTCTACAAAACATAAATCGACGGAAATAGCAAGTACAGACAGCTTTCAATAGGTAAAGTGATAAGTTATATATGTGAATAAGTTTTTTCAACTACTATGAACCTTAGAAAGAATTATTTCAGAAGTAAACTAACAGATGAGCATTTAGCCTCGTTCCTTAGAATCAGAACATCTCACTTCGAACCTCAATATAAGGAACTTTTAATAATGAAATTGCAATTTCCTTCATCTCAATAAGATATTTAAATTGTAATACTTGTATATTGTAATAGAATGTAATACGTGTAATACTTGTAATATAATTAACATTAACAAATAATCACATATAAATAATATTATAATTACCAATCTCATTAACATATTTAAATTGTAATACTTGTATATTGTTTTTAAAATTTTAGAAAAATTTATCTTGGCCCGCCAAACTTTTTTTTTTTTCGATTTTTGGCCCGCGACCGAAAAAGTTTGCCCATCCCTGATCTAGATCAAGTCTATGAGCTGGTGTCTTAAAACCACGAGTCAAAATAAAGGATAAAAAATGGCCTTGCTGCACAAAGACATGCGGAACCCAAAGGGAGAGGATTGACTTTACCCCCACCCGGTTATACCCCCGGGCACTGGGTACCCATTTTAATCGCCTTTTACGATTTGCATGGACTACAGTGGGGCTATTCTAACCGGGGCCCACGCGAGACAAAATGAAAATATAATGCTACTTAAATTAAATATAACTAAATTATAATCTTATAAAGCATTAATCAAGTGAAAATGTTAAAATATTATTAGCAACACGACATGAAATGACATAACTAAGAAATAAAATTAATAGATTTTACATTTCGTTAATTAAACTTGTCTTGATGGTCGACCGAAAATTTTTAGATTAAACGAATGCCGTTATTTCAAACATTTAACAAGTTTGATAGATTTCAGTATTTTTTTTCCCATATTATTCACGCGTTATCAACATTCCTTCAAAAATCTTAATTGTAACATAATTCTTTTTAAATAGCTTTATTAAATAACAAAAAATAATTGAAAAACCTTAACAAAACCAATTATTAGACCATTAGAAAAAGGTTGCAGTATTAAATTATCTTTGAAAGAACGTGATTTCCATCTGAATATTTCAACAATAAAAAAATACAAAAAATCTGTAAAATTGTTTAAAAAATGACTAATCATTATAAAAAAAATTATCATGCAAAAACAAACATTTTTATTTTGTAACCAGGAAAATTTCCTATCATGTAATAAAAGAGATTTGAAAAATTTATCGCAGAAAATAGAAAAAAAAATAGTTTATGTAATGTTCAGTTTTCGCAACGATCTTAAATTGAGAAAAGAATGAGAAAACAAACATTTGCAGAGCCAGCATGATGACTAACCTACGTAATACTCAATTTACTATTTTAAATGGCAATGGTTCAGAGAAAACAAAAACAAATTTCAATCTTTTTTCATTGAAACAGTTAACATCTAAGCCATGGAAATCACGATTGGTAAAAACACCTTTTTAAACTTCATAATAACATTTCTTGTGAGCACAAACAAAAAACCGGATTACTTGAAGTACACGGAATGACTTGAATTACTACATAAAATAATGACATTTACATTGAATTATCACACAAAATACGGCATTTTCATTGAGTTACTACACAAAATAGTGCCATTTTCATTGAGTTACTACACAAAATAGTGGCATTTTCAATGAATTACTACACAAAATAGTGGCATTTACAATGAATTACTACACAAATTAGTGGCATTTACAATAAATTACTACACAAAGTAGTGACATTTGCAATAAATTACTACACAAAGTAGTGACATTTACGATAAATTACTACACAAAATAGTGGCATTTTCATTGAGTTACTACAAAAAATAGTGGCATTTACAATAAATTACTACAAAAAATAGTGGCATTTACAATAAATTACTACACAAAATAGTGGCATTTTCATTGAGTTACTACACAAAATAGTAACATCTACATTGAATTGCTACATAAAATAGAACATTGTTTTTAAGAAAGCAAGTAAACAATGCTTCTAACAGAAGGATGAAAAATATTTGTCGATTTTTTTCCCTGTTCATGACATTAATTTCAAACTTTCGTATTGAATTAATAATTTAGTGTAAGCAGTGAAATATTCCATAAATCTTACCAAAGCTTCTCCTCCACTTACGCAGTGTGCCAATCTGGGAAATTTATAATTGCTGAGGTTCTCGTGGACCATTGCTCGAAATGCCATTGGAGGTCCGCAGAAGGTGTCGATGGGATAGTTGGCTAGAATCTGAAAAATTAACAATTTAAAAAAAGTAAAAAACACGTTTTTAGAGTGAATCAAACTAAAAAGTAAAAAAGCGTGGGGTGCTCGATATCAATCGTTATAATTTTTCACTCGTTTCCTTCCGAAATGCAGAGTTAGTTTTAAAATGTCATACAAAACACCCCACGCTTTTAGAACACTGACATTCATTTTCTCGTCAGTCATTTTATTCTTATGTTAATAATTATTTTTTACTTTTTAGTTTGATTAATTCTAAAAGCGTGTTTTTTAATGTTTTTAAACTATTAATTATTTTTTTACTTTTTAGTTTGATTAACTCTAAAAGCATGTTTTTTAGTGTTTTTGAACTATAATATTTAAATGAGGTGTAATTGTAATTGTGAGTAAAACAAAGGCTAAATGCGAATATGTCGAGCCAGTCAGGATTCGAACAGGGAATCTCCTGATCCATAGTCAGGCGCGTCATCCATTGTCCCATGTAGGTTTGAATATCTTTACTGAATACTTTCATTCTACATGGGTTAAATTGATCTTCATAAGTTAAAATAAAATCTCTAATCCCGCCGATCTTAATCATGATGAGATAATAAACTTATCAACTATTTTAGTGTCGTTGGTCCTTCATAAGTCTACAACGTTTAAATTAAATCTGATCGTTTAAAGTAGGGCAAAATCGAGCTCAAAGAGTCAGTTACAAACAAACAAACATTCAGGTGAAACTAATATAATAGCGTATTAATAAGAATTAACTGTTTTCTTTCTGAAAGATGCCTGTAAATGTTTCTTTGCAGCTTAAATAGTGTATATGAGGAGAAACAGATCTCCAGGTGAAAAAGTCAGTTACATACATACAAACATACAGGTGAAACTAATAAAAGCGTATTAAAAAGGAAATAAGTAAATTTTCAAAGTGAGAAAGAAAACTGACTCCTTAGTATCACATGCAACACCCACTAGAAAAAAAATTTATATTTCAGTGCAATTATTAAAGAAAAAGCTGTATGACAAGACAGTTAAATGGAATATTATTTACGTAAAAACAATGTGCTATATTTCAATTTTATTATTTAATTTAAATAAAAAAAACTAAAAAGCAATAATATTTTTGAGTATCATGTAGCAGAAACTAAAAATACTTGTACCTAAAAATGTGTATTTTCTTTACCAATTAATTAGTAGTTACCATAATAATAATAATAATTCTACAAAATGGAATATCTCATGAAATGTACTGATTTCATTAAAGAATTATGTCATGAGTTCATCATTTATGGTTTAAATATGAATTACTTATCACAATTCTTACAAATCATAACAAATTTGGTTTATATGGTATGTAACTTTAGTAATTTGACGCTCCGTGCCATAACTTATGCTCCGGTTCTTGATGCATCAAAATAAAAGCGAAAAGTTGCAATGACATTAGCTGCAAAACAATTTAAGTGCAACAGAATGAGCCTATTAAGAATTTGGAAACGTGCTTCCCAAAATAATTACCAAGATCAAACTTATGCTAACGGTGATTCTATGAAAAATTAATTGAAGTTACCTAAACTAATTACCAAATCTACATTATTCCGAATTTTGAAAAAAAGGAAAATCCATATCCCTTTTAAGCTCACGCATATACGGCAAACAAAGCTTCCCAGCCAAGGGATTTTACCTACAATTTTAAAATGCAGTAACGAAATTGTTGAAAAATCCAGAAACTATCTAAAATAACTCAAAATAAAAATTAGGACTAATATTTTTAATGTATTGTTTAATTTAATATTTTTTGATAATGAATGTTGGACTCTATATTTATTTTCTTTTGCTACTATAATTATAGAGCAAATTAAATTTATCAACTACTTCTACTATTACGGAACAGAGGAACTATTATTTTACAGTATAAATAAAATAATCTACGAAAGCTGCTTTAATATGTGTTTCGCTTTAATATGTGTTGTGAATTCCAGAAAAAATAACTAATTACCTGAAGAGTCCGAGATGCAGAAAATCTGGACATACCATGCACGTACACGCATGCTCCAAACAGCCAGGGAGCAAATATTCCGCTGTAAGCTGTCTTTGCCCATCCGTTGTCACTGAGATTCCAAAATATGCTCTTACTCGTCAGGTCTTGAAAATGCCTTGTAACATTATAAAATAAAAGTCTGTTAAAAAGGTGAATTAGATAAAAAAAATAATAAATATCTAGATTAGAGAACATTTTATTTTTAATTCTTTAGTGTTCCACGTTTGTCACGAATAGCTCACCGAGGAACAATGAGGAGAAGACATTCCCTTCCAAAAAGACTTATAAGGATAACTGCCTCATATTTATGTGGGATATTTAAGGAAATCTGGAAACTCTCACCAGAGAGCCCAATTGCCAATGCGACACTCTTTACACATATTTTCCCAATCACCATCAAATTATCCTTGTTTCTGATAGCAGGGACTGCAATGGAACCCCAAAAGGGGATTCGAGCCTGAATCCCGCTGCTTTCTAGATGTGCAATGTTACCCCAGTGTCATGAGTCTTATCTAATATGCCTTACCTAATACTAGTTTTACTCAAACATTTTCTGATTAATTGAGAGAAATATAATGACAAGCCTGTTGTAGTAAAGTTTATTATTAATCCAAATTATTTCAAAGCTAATTTCATCTTTCTGTGAGGCGGAGTGAACATCTGATGAATAACGTGTTGGACTTCCGAATTAAGGAGCTTATTTCGTCTTTATGTGTCGCAGGGCGAATCTCTGATGGATACTGTGTTGGCCTTCCGAATTAAGGAGCTCGGTACGAAATCCTCTGAGTGGTGACAAATAATGCGGAATCGTGAGCTTCCATTTCTATGCCGAAGATGGACATGATAAATTATTCAGCCTAAAATCCTTTTGCTGGCCTCGGAAAATTTGGGGAGGGCGATGCGCACTTCAGAAACCTCCTTAGAGGATTTCGTTCCAAATTAGGATGAAAAATATTGATTCTGTATAATTGTCTCTCTCACTGAATAACGCTAAATCTGCTATTTATCTGACATTGTAGTGGCAAATGACATCACATCAAAATGCTCCGCATTGTAAGCAACTTCATTACTTTTTGAACATCTTTGTTAATATTTTTAATATGTCAACAGTTAATAATCTTTAATAAAAATTATAGACTTTTTTATTGCACTTGTAGTTCATATTGAGAAAAATGTTAGCCCTATAATATTTAGGTTTACTTTTTAAAATACTCTAGAATTAATAAAACTTTTGCTTGTATTTGAAATATAGCCAGGCACATTTAAAGTTATTACTTATTATTCATGAAAGTTGTTCCGACAGAAGAGTTTAGTCTACACTCAAGAGCCAAAACATTATGACCACCCCTACATTTTGCAATG
>BPLQ01014374.1:44316-55155 GCA_021605075.1 Caerostris darwini | reverse complement strand
TAATGTTTTGGCTCTTGAGTGTATGTACATAAGAGTATCCATCTATCTGTCTAGTAGTGGTATTATCTAGCCGAAGATAAGAAAATACAAAGAATTCAATGTTGAAAAAATATAAAATTATCTTAGTTTTCATACAAACTAAAAATAAAATTTTAAAATTATAATCTTGAGTGCAATGTGATACTGCAGTTATTTTATTATTATTATTTTTTTTTAAGTGTGAAGTATCTGGGTGATTCTAAAAGATACAAATATTCCATATATTACTAAAAAAAAATTTTAAGTGAATTAATGTAAATTTGTTACTTGTAATATCTTACTTTCCAGTAGTTAAATGTCCCAAGCCATAACTGGCATGAGAGTGCTCCACCATCTTGGGTTGGCCAGTTGTTCCACTTGTAAAAAATACCATCATGCTCTCGTCACTTCTTGTTTCTATACACTAAATTAAAATAAAGATTAAATATGTTGCCCTTTTTATTCTGTATTTATTTATTTATTTTCATTTTATTTTATTGTATTGATATTGACTTCATGAAGGAGTAATTTTACAAAGTATTCTTATCTACATTCGTTCAAGGTCGAATGTAGATAGAGTATTTTTCTCTCGTTCATATTAAGAATAATAATAATACAGTATAAATAATAATAGAATAATTATGAAATTATTTGTAAGTCTGTAATAAATTTGTAATATTTAGAATAAAATTATGTTTCTTAGGCTTTTTTTTTTTTCTTTTTTCCTCAGGTCAGTATATCATGGTTATAGGAGAAGTTCTATCAACAGAATCAGTTATTCAAATAAGAGCTTTAAAATTAACACACTTGCATGGTTCAAATGTGGAAACTTTATGGAAATTAGAAGTAAAAGATTTATGAAATTTCTTAGAAAAAAGCTGATACAATTTTTATGTAGCTTTACCATTTAAATTATGCTATAATCCCTGTGTTACTTGGTTTAAATGAGTTTATAACTCTGTTTACTTTTTTCAATAGTTCGGCATCGACAACTGGTCCCTAATTGTACTGAATTTAAGTTTTAACTTTAATTTCTTTTATTTTGTATTTTACTTTTATTATTAATATTTTTATCTTTGAGTACCATTTAACTTGAATTTTTAGAAACTTTATCTTATTCCTACTAACTACTTATTCCTACCAACCTTAATTAAGCAGCCAATTAAAATTTAAAGCATATTTATGAATTAAGATGAGGAGGTTTAAGGGGTATTTCCCCTGTTGGTACTCCGTAATCGGTACGCCAGTTGCCAGTCATATTAAGAAAGATGAAGTAGATGATTGAAATTAAAAATTTGTCATTCAGCTTTGTAACTAATAATAAATAAATTATTGATTTCAGCAGAGTGCAAATGGCAAAATATATTCTTTTAATTCTACCAAAAATAACGGAAATTGCACTCCTACTTCTTGAAGAAAGTGAACAACAATAGCCTTTAACAGGTACATACATTGGTAAATCATTTTTAAGCAATTTGTATGATATATTTTTCAAATGAGAAAGAAAGTAAGCGCACTTGACAAGGTTCTTTGAAATGCATGCTTGCTGAAGCTGCTTTTTTCTCAGTTTATTCAAATGATGGTAAAATACTAGACAGTAAATAAGTAATAAGAAAGTAAATAACAGTAGAAATTACTCCCATTTTGTTAAATATTTGCAAAAACTTGAAGTACTACTGTGCCCAAAAAGTAAGACCAATTATTATTTTTTTTTTTAAACTCTTTATTTATTCTTGAAAATTTATTTCATCGCCTTCAATGTAATCCCCTCCGGACACAATGCACTTATGCCAACTTTTCTTCCAAGCCGTCAATGCATGCTAAAACGTCATCGGCAGGGAAGGCCTTCAAAGTTCGCGGCGATTCACGTTGAATCTCTTCAATCGACTCAAAACGGTTCCCCTGTCTTGAGTTTAGCGAATAGCCAGAAGTAGCACGTTGCTAAATCAGGTGAATACGGTCGCTGTGGAACGATATGAGTTTCATTTTTGACGAAAAAAATCACGAAGAATCAATACAGTGTGAGCTGGCTTATTCAGTGTTTTCGGTGCCAATCGAGATTTGACGCGTTTGAGGTCCAAAATGGAATTGACCTATCTTTTTGAAATTCCAACATCATTAGCAAGGTCTCTAATTGTAAATCGACGATTTGCAATCTCCAAATCTTAATTTTTTGGACGTGAGCTTCATCGGTTGAAGTTGATGGTCGACCAGAGGGTTCTTCGTCTTCAACGCGTTCTCTGCCTTCTTTGAATTATTTATCACACTTCTAAACATTTAATTTCCGATATAAGAATGCTCACCAATGCCTTCTGCAACATTCTATACGTTCCCGCAAACAAAGTTGAATGCAAGTTCTTTGCTCAATTAACTCAGACATTTCAAAAATCGCCGGAATCAGTTTTAGCGTGTCACAAAGCCAAGCGTAACTCAAACACTAATGCATATTTTGACGACAAATTTCACACAGATGCCAAGGACATTGCTGGCAACCAAAAAAAGAAAAAAAAAATTGAAATTCCATAAGCCCCGGGAATTTTAAATTGAAAATTGGTCTTACTTTTTAGACGCAGTAGTATAGCAGGGAAAAACATTTAAGAGATACTGTCCAATTTTCTCTAGCTTCCGTTGAAAAAACAGATTAAAGATCATATGAAAATGCACGCTAAAAAGAGATGTCTGAATGCACACACTTTCAATGTACAAATTTTAAAATTATTAGCATCTGAAGTTCAGAAGATAAGTTTTTTTTGTCTGCTACTCTCTTGTAAAAAAAATGTAATTAAACATAAAATCATGGGTTTTTTTTACATTAATAAATCTGTTTTTTACCTTATGATCTTCCGTAACATGATCTTGAAGACGATGAAAGTTAAGCCATCCTTCTTTACTAATAAAATAAAATTTTAAAAAATTAATAATTAATAAAAAATAAAATTAATAAATTAAATTTGATGAATTTTTTTTTTCATTTTAATGTAAATTCTGAATAACGATCAATCACAATTTATATTCAAATTAATACTTACTTAAATTGTGATGTCATGTAATTGCATCGAAGAAAAAAATTTCAAATCTCAAATCTAAGAGATTATATGTTATAACTTTACTTCGGTAACTTTTATTTAAAAGAATGTCTAGAATAATTAGAAATAAAAATCTAACGGAACTAGTTATAGTGCTTATATTTATTACTTACCTTCAACCTGTTATAAAATCTCACCACAAACAGTTATTTTTTTTTCACTACAATAACTTAATACACAAAATAATATAACAATAACAAAATAATAATGCAATAGCAAAATAATAATAATAATTTAATATCCGTTAAAGCAGTATTTTAAAAAAAATTTTATATCTAACAATTAATCCTTTTGTAAAATACTTGAACAACTGGAGATGGGGAAATGGTTTTAAAAATCATACTGTAACTGTGCTTCCTCCTACACATTGGCAAGAGAGCCATTTGGAGTTCAGGAGAAATAGTCAATCGGCTTCGAGACTCTCACCCGAGAGGAAGTATAGAGCAAACCATCATCTTCTGTTGAGAAACGTTTAGTTTACAGTCTCTCATCCCAAGAGGAAATATATTTAACACAATCCTGGTATTTGTTGGCCTACAGACTCGCACCCGGAGAGGAAGTATATTTCGCGCATCCTGCGCATAGCTGACTATCGGGTTTTCGGCCTAGAATCGGCCGTTTTCAGCTATTTACTTATTTATTTACAGAATTCCAGAAAACATCTTAAATGCAGGAGTTAAAGAAAAAAATGGGGGCTCTGATGGCCGAGGGGCTAACGCTCTGTCTCTTGGTGCCACACGGTTCGGGTCCCAGCGGTGCCGTGGATGTTTGTAGCGGTTCTGAATCCGCTTTAAATCGTAGGTTCCGGTCTAATGGGATCTTAGAGCGTTGTGGGGGTAGTGTGACTCGCGTCCGTAGCCTATCTTCAAGCTACACGTGCCCTCTGGGTAGTGCTAAATGAGTAATGTCAGTACAGCCCTTCCTTATGGCATATAGACTAACTGTATGTGTATTGCCAGCTGCATTAGAACAACAACAGAAAGAAATGTTTTTAACTTCAGCTAACTTCAGTGCACAACAATAATTGCAATGTTTGAAAAGTTTAAGTTTGTAATAGGAATTTGTGACGGGCATGCATGTTCAATAAGTGATATAATATAATAAATTTAAAAATTTTATCTTTAAAATAGAAAAAAAAGTTAATCAATAATTTCCGACTTACAATAAAACTCAAAAACTTACTCCGCTTCCGATTCAGAAACACATATTTTAGTTTTCAAAGTTGAATAAGATGTAAGGACCTGTAAAAAAACCATCAAACAATAAAAAAGAGAAACTTTAATAATCTTGTAAAAAATGGGCATTTGAATTCAAGTTTTGCATTTTTATATGATAAATGTCCGTATATATTTCTATATGCATTGTACTGATTGATATATGGGACATTGGAATTTTTTGTATATGGACTTTTTAACAAATTAAAGAGTAATTTATTTTCAAAAACAGAACCTTGTTAAAATTCTCAGAATATTTTGAATGGCAAATTCGATTCAACTGTAATAGATAATTCAAATAGAATCATCTGGCTCTAAAGGTGCCGCATCTCGTACAATAGTTAGGTTTGCACAAAACTATTGCATGCCTTAAAGTGAATAAAAAAATCCAAATGTTACTATAGTATTGCTATTTTCTTATATTACATGAATATAATAAGAGTTGGTTTAACCGCGCTATTATTTACAATATTACAATAAAAAATACGCTTGCGCATTTTTACTTTATGATAAATCTTATTAATAATATACTATAAGCTATTTTGCACTAAAATCGTTTTTTAAGTGAAATCAAAAACTAAGGTTACTTAGAATCGGATGAACATCTGGTGGTTTTAATAATTTCACTTGCTAATTTATCTTCTTAACTAAGTTTTAAACTTACTTGATCAATCCTTTCCGCAACAGATTCGTGGGCGATTATGCTAACAGGTTTAAATGCTGTGAACCTGTACGACAAATCTTTGGCGGTGAGCATCATACCGGCTGGACACAGCACTGCACCTAAAAACCAAAAGCGTAAATGAGATGCCGAACAGAATTTGATACTTTAATATATTTACTTTTTGCCAAAATAAGATTAAATACTGGGTTTGTTATTCATGTATCCGAAACTAGCTATACTAGTGTTGCTTTGGGCCATCTAACATCCGTTTTAAAGTTTGACATTTTGACTTTATCATACGATCATCATTTTTGCTATTTACAGCAATTTGGAAATTTTATGTCAGTCGAGAAATAGAATTAACTCAACATTTTCCGGCGATGATTTACAACGACTTTCGATGTGGATTATCTCGATTTCGATTGTGGAGTATCGATCATTTCCTTTCAACTATTGGTAATAAAGCACAGCTGGACACCTAAGAGTGTCAGAGGTCTGATAAACAAATGTCTCTAACCAACATAGGATACCTAGGTCTTCTACCTAACCATGCATCTTCTGAATAAACATTCAATTCCTCAGAATTGTTACTGCATAGCATCTCAGTTTCTATACATATGCATAACATTTATGAATTTTATTCTTTATTTTCACTTAGAGTATTCAATACTACGACTTTCATTGTGGATTATCTCATCAACAGATTGGGGATTATCCATCATCTCCTTTACAACTATTGGGATGAAGCCCAGATAGACACTTAAGAGTGTCTGAGGTCTGATGAGCAAATGCATCTAATCCACCCAAGATCTCTTCTACCTAACTGGATAACTATAAGGAGCTAGACAAGAATAAATCCACCAACTGTACTTGTGTCTATATCCTAATGTTAAGTATATATTGAATAAAATGTGGACTGAGGCCCAACTAACTAGAGCTCTGGCATTGATACCACAAGCTTCGGTTTCTAATCCTGGCGGTGGCATTAATGTTTGTGAGTAGTTCGGAATCCACGTTAAACTGTAGGTCGCTGCCTAATTACAGTAGAGTGAAATGAACGTAGAGCGACAAACCAAACCATTTATTCAAGTTGTCCCAATCATGTGTGACTTTCAAAAGCTCAAAAGATGTTAAAATCATGTGGAGAAATGCACTGAGAATTTGGATTAAGAGTACATTCAATGTTCTTACTTTGCCCAGTAACAGTGCCGTTTGCTTCTGGCGTAAGAAGCATTGGTAGTTTCCATTTGTTTTGTGTAGACAAAATTAATGGTTTGGTCTTAACGGCTTTATGTAACAGAGAAATTATTCACTTTTCTTGTAAAAAGATGAGTGATGAACAGATGGATAATTTTTGAATTTTATTTATTTTATAAGTAATTGGAGGACCCACCTGTATATATTTCACACCTTTTCTAGTTTGTTTAAAGGTTCATTAGATATGCGAGTTTCTAATATGTTTTAGAAGAATTCTCTTCAATAGAACTTTTAAAATCATCATAATTCAAGATAGTAGGTGTTTTTAATTACAATGTATTTTCTAGGGATTTGTCACCCGAATGGAATTTTCGGGGCCATTTTTGTCAAGACTTTCTTTATCCCATTATCTCAGAATACCAAGCATACTTTTCTGCGTGTCTTACTAACATTTTTGGTTATTATGCACTCTTATAACAAACATACTCTAATGTAATTCTTATCTACAAACATTACTGAAACGTTTCTAGAATGTAGAAATCAAATTGAAATCTAGAGAAGTCTGTACAAAGAAAGTCTTAATCTGTCTAAAAGTATGCTTGCCAAGTGACTTCGCAATTCGCTTTCTAGATAAGTGACGGAACAATTTGATTACTTGATATACTGGTTAAGAAAAGAACTTTGATTGAGCAATACGTTAATTGATTCGCTTTCATTTCATAAGACTAAATTGACTGTTAAATTGACTCTTTTAAAAAAATTCGTAAACAAGATACTATTCAACGCGCTATAGATAAGAGATGGAGAATTCTGGAGGAAGAGAGAACCATTTCCAGTTTTCCAGGAAAGACAGTAGGGGCTCTGTTTAGATGTTCGACTGGTCATTACTGATTACATGACCACCTCTATAGAACTGGAGTGGTGGATTCTCCAAACTGTCTTTTGTGTGGCTGTAGTCGTCCTATGACTTTTTAACAACAAAATAATTGTAGTGCACTCTCTCAGTATGAGAACATGGTCAAAAAGTACTGGAGAGCACGTAAACTAATGGCTTAGACAGCAATGTTCAGCATTTGTTAAATAAAATATGGTTGCTTGATGGTTATAAATATACTTTTACCCTCAAATTGTAGATATTCTATGTGATATTGGTTGAGTAGATAAAGAAAATTTTCCTTAATGAGTCAATATATGTTTTAGTGTTCAAGACTATGATCGTTTTTTTTAACTGAATTCTACATTTAATTTTTTATATAAATATTCTCAACAATATTTAAAATAATATAACATTAATTGATACCATCTGTTATTAAAATTGCTATTAGAGATTTTTAAATTCAGCAAATCATAACCAACATTTTTACTTCTGTCTTTTGTATTCAGTTGAATCTTAGTAGGGCCATATATAATTTATTTAATTTTACAAAAGATAACTCATTTTCCTCACCTATTCTAATAGCAGCTACATTAATTAACCAAAACTCCGGCACTTTGGGCAGCATAACAATGACATTGTCACCATGTTGGATCCCGCATTTTTTCTGTAACATGTTTGCAACTCTAGAAAGAAAATTAAACATTTTAAAATTATAAAGAAATCTTTACTCCATATAATAACCTTTAATATCCTTAAATATAATTCTAATATATAGAATATCCTTTATATCCTTATATATAATTATCCTTAAATATAATAAGGATATTCTTATAATAAATTATAAGAATATCTTTATTCCATAGAATTTTATTAACAAATCACCTGAAAATAAAAGGATTTTGAATTAAATTTTTTTTAAATAGTTTTTGCATCTTTCTGTAGGTATCATATACAACAGAGTTGAGTTCAGCATAACTATATTAAATATCGCAGTTAATAAATATTAACTAATTAGTTATAAATATTAATTGTGGAATTAACAATAAACAAAATATTACTTTGTACATGTCAAATACTACTTTGTATTCTCTAAAAAAATAATTAAATGAAGAACAACTTGTATATAAGATTTTAGAAAAATAAGCAATTAGGAAATAGTAACAATTTCTGAAGAACACACAAATTTATCTGTAATAAGAGGAAAGTATTCGATATTTCGAAAAGTATTCGAGTATTCCAAGAAATTTTAAATTATAACTTATATTATTAATTAGAGCATTAATAATATTTTTAAAGAAGTGTAATTTTAAAAAGGAGTGTAAAAGTATATATTAAAGAAGTGTAATTTTTTGTAAATATTACTCAATGATTTAAAAACATGAAAATTAATTTTATAGCCTTTCCTTTCTACAGAGCACATTGACCCTCCAAAGCTTTAAACTCTTATCTCTGCTATGTTTTCATTTCTTAATATTTATCAAGGCATTATGTTTATCAAATGAAAACATGGCAGATACAGTTAGAGAACAGAAGTAGAGAGCAGATGGTGCAGCCCAAATAAAGTAAACAAAATGTTTTAAATCCTTTTTGTATTCTATATTCTTCTTCTTTAGTATTCTTTTTTATTTTCTGATAAGTTTAAGCTTGGCAATAAATTAAAATTAAAGTTAAAGTTAAGAAAATAATTATGATAATTTTTAAAAAATTAATTATATAAAAAAAGAAAGAAATTTATGTTAACATAGAATGGTGTGGAATGTATCGTAACTGCCACATGCAAGGTACCTTGTGAATAAAAAAAATCGAATGGAAAACTTTAATTAGTAAGAAAGTTTTGTAAAATTCCTTCTTCACCAAAAAGGAAATGAAAAAAAGAATAACGAGCTATTTAAATTTATAATATCACCTTAAAAAGGTTTCAGTTTAAAAATTTAACGAAATTAGTAATCTGCAAATTAAATTGTGAAAAGGCAACTGGTTGCGAGAATAATTTTTATATAACCTATCAATATGAAATTAAGATTAAAAAAAATGAGACTTTTGGTGCCGAAAAAAAAATTTAAAACAAATTGTTTAGCAAGAAACAAAAAGGAAAAGTGTATCTTTACTAAAATAATTAAATTAATGACAGGTTTATTTCATTTTAAATTAAAAAATATCTTTCACAATTTAAGTTTTTTTTAAAAAAAACTAAAAAAAAATCTCTTCATCTAAAAATTAAATCGAAATTGATAAATTAAAATGAATTGTTCGGCAAAATAAAATTGTTTTTGCAATATTTATTGAATTAAACTTTTTTTTAAATTTATCAACATTATCTTGAAATTTAAAAAAAATAAATTTAACATTATCTTTAATAATATATAAAATATTTATAATATATATAAAAAAAATATGATTAATATTTTTATATAAATATTTTCATATAAATATAAAAAAATATATGATTTGGTAGATTATTGAGAAAACTGATTAATTACTTGCATAAGATTAAGCATAAAAAACGAGTTTCTTATGCTTGATTAAAGTATAAGAAACAAGATGTTAATTTTGATAAATTTAAGACAACAAAGTTGTTGAATAAGAAAAAAAGGTTCATTAATTGGAAATATTTCTGTAGTATCTGAATTTATAAATATGCTGATCCTTTTTTTTTTTTTATCCCACTTGGTAGGCAACAACATTTGGACCAAGACCAAGTCCAAGAACCCGTGTGTTCTTATGGGTACAGATTCTGTTGTGATGAAGCAACCGTAGGTCTGACTCGGCTTCGAGTCGCTGAAGAAGGATGGCAATGTCTTCCGGGAGGTTTTTAGTGGGAACTGCCACGCATTTGCTTATCGTATGGGTGAAAACTCCTGAAAACTCCCACCATGTAGTCCGACTCACGATGCAAGCTCCGGCAAGATGCTGAACATCCAAATGCCATCGAGTCCTCCTCGGTTTTTGAAACAGTGTCTACAACAAAACAGCCAGCCACTAAGCCAGGAGTTGGGGTAGAACATTTCCTATGTTGGATTTGGGATTCAAACCCACGCCCATATACGTGAACCACTCAGAACTCATATCAGAGAATATCTTAAGTTTGGCGCCCTGACACGCCGAACTTCTTAAAAACCTTATCAATACATAATTATTAGTCCCAAGGATGAAGTATGTGTTGATATCGATAAGAAGTTTTTATCTTATCAACAAAATAACTCTGATCTTCCGTAAAATCATTTCTATCATCTGTAAAACTGCATGTAGTACTACTTATTTATTCTTTTGGGAATTCATCCTCATTTTATTAAATAGCTTAATTATTCTGTCCTAATTTTGATGATACAAGTAATACACATTAATACACATTCGTTTCTATTCAAGACTGTAATGTGATAAGCAGAAAAAAAAAAATCAATATAAAACTTAATGAACAGCTTTTTTCTAATGGCTCATTTTTAGAGAAGGTATTTTTTTATTAAATTTAATAACTTGTTTGATCTTTTTACCTCAATAAATAAAGTATTTCATTGTCCTTAAAAAAACTGAAAAACAATTCTCACTTCTTGGTTTCTCTTTCCAGATCTTGGAAGCTCCATTTCAATTCCCTCCCACTCTCCGAGACAAACCAGAACGCCGGAATAGAGAGATCTCTTAAACCTTCCTGTAGATCAGAAGATGACGAAGTTTACTTCATAAATAACGACTAGTTTTATACTAAACAAAATAATTGAATATTTCATTGATCATTGATTATTAATAATTGAATATTTCATTGATCATTGAATATTAATAATTGAA
>BPLQ01014374.1:0-39037 GCA_021605075.1 Caerostris darwini | reverse complement strand
ACTATTATCACTTATTCTTCTTTTAAACTGTTTTTAACAGTACGTTCGTTTAAACAAACAGTTCATTTTTGTGTGGCATAAACAACAAAAACGTCTGGCACTGCAGTTTATATATACTGAAATTTACTTACTTTTTCTTTGCGAGCCCACACATCCATAACATCTTGAGCAAAATTAAATTTTTCTGGAATAGTCACATTCCATGTCGATCTCTCTTTATCATAATTGTCGAAGCCTGCTCTTGACACACTGCTTGCTGTTCGAATTTTTAAGCTCCATGCTGCTCTGTTGAAGTTGCAGAACTTTTTTAACACTAATCGTCTACCTGTGAAACTATAAAATCCACAGCTCACGGCGGCGAACTTCATGTTTTGAAAACTCTTGGATTTTCCTCGATTTAGATAAGGAAGCGTACAATGAGTGTGCGGTCAGAGGTCTATTGATGTGATAAGGTAGAAACGCTGTGCTTATTTGTGGCCTTATTATATTTTCTTAAATGTTCTTTTAATTGCTCCATTAGTATTGTATTTCCTTATCAAACGCAGAACAAAAAAAAATAAATAAAAGGAAAAATCTAACTAATGTATACATTTGTCAAAAGAAAACAACTTACAGATATCCACGAACAACTTTGCGTTCTAATTTTTCTGTTCTTTCCGTAATATTTTTTTTCCTTTGGCAACATCGCATTTTCAGTGTTGTGAGTTTTCGTTAGTATTATATTTTTAATAAGGGCCTGAGTGGCCGAGTGGCTGGCGCTCGGTACCACAGGTTTCGGGTTCGAGTCCCGGCGGTGCCATGGATGTTTGTAGTAATTTCGCCCAATGACAAACGTTTTTAAAATAAAACAATAAATCCTATCGCATCGTAACCAATAAATCCTGTCACTAAAACTTATCCCATTGGTTAATTTTTACCCCCTCTATTAAAGATCTTATTATGAAAATAAATGAAATATCTTATTTTGGGCACAGTTTGGTACAAAAATGCTAAATTTGCAATTTCTGAAGCAGAATGTAGCAAGGGATGAAGTTTGGTACGGACTTTCCACCTCAACAATCATATTTTTCTTGCATTCATTAATTTTTTTAAAAAATTTAACTCAAATTTTTTTTTAGTTTTCAAAATAAAGAATTTCATTTACTTATCATTTTTACTGTCTGCCACAAGAATGAAAAAATATAGAGTGCATAATTATAAATGCAGGGCCTGAATGGCCGAGAGGCTAGCGCTCTGGCGCTCGATACAACAGGTATCCGGCGGTGTCATGGTTGTATATAGTGGTTCGGAATCCACTTTAAACCGTAGATCCCGGTCTAATAGGATCGTAGAGCGTTGCGGGGGCATTGTTACTCCGCGTCCGTGGCTTATCTTCAAGTGGCACGCGCCCCCTGGGTAATACAAAGGGAGCACGTTTGTGCAGCGCTTGCCTTAAGGCATCCAAGACCAGGCTGTCTAAGTGTTTGCAAGCTGCATTAGAAAGAGAAAAAAAATGTTTTTATTATGGCCGATCTGCAAAACTCTGTAAACAGTTGAACACATTTTAAGCAGTTGAACACATTTGGTTTCAATGCATAAAACATGCAGCAGCACGAAATAAACTTCAAAGCGCTTTTGAGTATAAAGTTCTTGTCTTACACTTAGACATTGGATATGTCAGAGGATGCTTATTATAAAACAACAACGATACTTCAATTTCTGCGAAAAGTTTCGCAACCCTGTAAGCTATGGGTTATCCCACATTTTCTTTCTCGGATTATTATTTCTTTTTCACTTTTTATTTCACGTACTAGCTGTACTTCGTACATTCTAATCATCGTATAATTGATAAAACGTTATGGATCTATTTGATCTGTAGTTTTATCTGTTTCTTTCTTTTTTCAAATCTAATCGTATTTATATTCTTTTGGTTGCTGGAAATACGAGCAATGATTCTAGTATTTTAAAAGGAATTTGTAAGCCGTCATTGACAATGAATTCAAGAATTTCGAGTTTTAGAGCAGTTCCTTGATAAAGGTTTTATTTCATTTTTTGTCAAATTCTTTTATCTGTTGTATTTTAAAAAAACATTTGGATAAATTGAGAAAAAGCAGCGTTAGCGAGCATACATCTCAAAGTACCAAGTCAAGTCAAGTATTATGCTTTTCTTTTCTTTTTTCTTTCTGATCTTATATAAGGTTTTCACTCGTATTTTATATGTATATATATATGTGCGTGTGTGTGTGTGAATAAAATAAATAATTACATGTTTTACTTCACATTTATTGATTTTGATGGAGAACTATCTAATGAAACGAAATTTGGATAGAATCCCATATCACAGTGGTGAGTCGGACATAATCTGTTAATCTCAAGTATGTCCTTTTGTTTTTGAAAAAAAGATCGAAAAAGGGACTACGCAGGCCTATATGAGTTAATTTCACTAAGATTTTTAATTGCTTGAACTATTTGATTAAAAAGGAACATTAATTTAGAAAGCATCAAGTCGAGTTTTGCTAGTTTTCGTAATTGTTGAATTCTAATAATCTATAACTGGGATAATATTACTCTCGACACTGTGTTGAAAAATACACTTGAAATTACTAAAAATAATCGATTCTATGAATCTCCATTTTTATTATTAAAACCATATCACTTTATATATTTAATACATAATGCTGGCTAACATACTATTGTCATTCCAAGAATATTTTACATAAATAAATTAAAATAATGAGAAATAGGCAACATACTCCCACTTTAAGTTGAGGACAACTCAACACTTTACTCAGTGCAGAAATTTTAATCCTATTTATAATTAAGTTACTTATTCTTGAATTTATTGGGCCTGATGACCGAGTGGCTAGCGCTCTGGTTCCACAGGGTTCGAGTTCCGGCGGGGCCATGGATGTTTGTAATGGTTCGGAATCCACTTCAAACCGTAGGTTCCGATTTTATAGAATCGTAGAGCGTCGAGAGGACATTGCTATTTCGTGTCCGTAGCTTATCTTCAAGTTACACGCGCCCCCTGGGTAATGTTAAATGATTAACAGCGGTGCAGGCCTTGCTTATGGCATAAAAGATGTCTGTCTAAGTATTTGCCAGCTACATTAAAAAAAAATGTTCTTTAATGGCTTCAAGTGTTTCCAGGCTTCCATATTGTTCGGAAAATAATTTAATGATTACATTTTCAGCTTCAATGAATTCGTGCGAATTTAATTCTCATGTTTTCTCTTGTTAACAAACAATTATGCTTGAAGAGTACAATCGAACCTTAAACCAAACCAAACTCATACTTGGAGGAATAATTATAGAACCCTTTTTCATCAAATTGCTAGTTTAGTAAATTTTCGCTGGTTTTTCGTTAATGCTGGTTTTAGCTAATTTACAGATATTCAACAAACTTCGAGGCTTCTTTCTTTTCTCATGTGCTACTTACTCTCTAACATGTTGGCTTCCGTAACCAGAAGTTTTTTTCTTCTCAATGAGAAACTCAGCAAGAAGTTTAAATAAATTCAAGGATTCAAGATTCTCAAAGATCAAGTTGGCAAGTTTTTCTAGCTAGAAAAATTCGATTGGCAAACTTAGAGTTAGCTACAAGCAAAGCTATAGACAAGCTTCGATTTCCAGCGATTGGCAAATTTTTTTGGATAAAAAATCGATGCAACCCAGTCCAATTTCCCAAGTCTGTAGACTCGGGAAAAGGACTCCGAAGAAGTTCAAGATTCCATTCATTGGATAAAGGCTCCTTCCCACCGAGGCGTGAAGCGTTGAAGATTCAAGCGGCAGGCAAGAAATTTATTCGACCCCTTCACAGCGGAACGTCAGAAATAGCATTACACCTAGTGAAGTTCCGCTTCGAGTTGAAAGTGGGTCGACTCGAAGCGGTGCATTTCAAACCGGTTTCAGGCGAACGCGGTGAGGCTAGTGATTGATCAGCGCTTCACGCTTAAACGCCTCGCTGGGAGCGAGCCTTAAAAGTCATATCCCAACACACAAGTTTCTCCACCTATCTTTTCTGACCAGTAGAGGAATTGTGAAAAAAATTAAAAATTAAAATAAGCTTCAAGAACACTAACGGAATCGCTAGAACTAGATTGTTAGGACTATTTCGTATCCAATTTTGAATCCAGTGATCCAATCTGAAATGCCTACCATCTCTATTACGATTGAAGCAACCAGATGGCCAATTGGCTAGCGCTCTGGTCGTTGGTACCACAGGCTTCAGGTTCGAATCCTAGCTGTGGCATGGATGTTTGTGAGTGGTTCGAAATCCACGCTAGACTGTAGGTCTCGATCTAATTTGCCCAAATTGTGCACAGAATGACCGTAGAGCGACAATCCAAATCTACCTCTATTGAAGTCATGTCATCCATCCCTCTCCAGATGCTCATCACACTAATGAGCTGGGGAAAAAAAAGAAGAAAAAATAGAATGCCGTGAGGACATCTGTCTGCCATCCTGACCCTATTCATAGAGAAAAAACATCGGGTAACTATAGCTGCAATTAATCTCGCATTTATTTACCAAATAATTGCAAAATTGACTGCAGATTCGAAAAACGGTATTTCACCATAAAAAAAAAAAATCCGCCATTCTTTGTATCTTTAAAAAGCAAACAGTGGAACACCTTTAATTAGTTTTATAGAAAATATTTTTTTTCTAATGTAGCTGGCAAACACATAGACAGCTGTCTTGGATGCCTTAAGACAAGCGCTGCACAGACGTTACTCACTTTGCATTACCCAGGGGGCGGTGCATGTAACTTGAAGATAAGCCATGGACGAGGACAATGCCCCCGCAACGCTCTACGATCCTATTAGACCGGAACCTACGGTTTAAAGTGGATTCCGAAGCCTGTGCCTGTGCTAGCCACTCGGAACCCGAAGCCTGTGGTACCGAGAACCAGAGTGCTAGCCACTCGGCCAATCACGTCCTTTTATAGAAAATATTAGTTGTTTATTTTTATAGATGACTGGTTGAGTTAAGAAAATTCGAAAGTTTGTTCCAAATAAAAATAGTATCATTAAAAGGATTAGAGAGATTATTTTCAATAAATTGCTGATGAAAACATCTGCTAATGATTCAGCTTTATTAGAACTAGTTACTGATTTGAATGCAGAATTTTGTTTTGGGAAAAAGTGTAGAACTAGCTTAATCTTAATTAATTACTAAATTAGTTCAATTGCTTTAATCCTTCAAATGACAGAAATGACAGATTACAGATAAATTATTATTAAGAATAAAATTATTTTACAATTTGGATAATTAACAAAATAATAAATAAAAGAACAAATAAAGCATATCAGTTGTAGAGAAAAATTTATCAATTTTTAGACATTAAAAAAAAATTACGCTTTGTGGTGAATACTTTAAAAAGGTAAAACATTAATAAAATTTGAAATTAATTTAAATTTAATACAATTATTTGAAATAGTTATTGTAGAAACGTTAGTAGTATATGTTCAAATACAAATTGTTTATACTATAAGTTCCTATACAGAAAAATAGATGGCGCCACGATATAGCCTGCTTCGTTAAAAAATTTCGCCTAATGACAAATGTTTTTTAAATAAAACAATAAATCCTGTCACTAAAACTCTTTTCCCATTGTTAATTTTTACCCCCTCTATTAAAGATCTTATTATGAAAATAAATAAAATCTCATTTTGGTCACAGTTTGGTACAAAAAAGCTAAATTTGCAATTTTTGAAGCAAAATGTAGCAAGGGATGAAGTTTGGTAAGGACTTTCCACATCAACAATCATATTTTTCTTGCATTCATTAATTTAAAAAAAAAAAAAATTTAAGCTCAAATTTTTTTTAGTTTTTAAATTAAAGAATTTCATTTACTTATCATTTTTACTGTCTGCCACAAGAATGAAAAAATATAGAGTACATAATGATAAATGATACTGTTATATTCTGAAATGTTTTATAAACATCCTACCATGTGTAGTAAATCATGACATGTTTAATAAGTTGATTTCCCATGATAAGATTTAGCCTCATATTTATTTCTTGTAATGGAAGCCATAAAACCAGGGAGTTTAAAAATTACAAAAAAATCAAAACAAATTTCAAGGAATACTGAGAAATACAGAATGTAAATAATTAACTTTCATAACAAGCAGATGAAGTTAAATAGAAACGTAAGAATATTAAACAGCATGGCCATATACAAACATGGTATGTATGCTATTTCTTGTTAACATTATAAGGAAAAATTTGATCCAAATTAAAAAATAAGAAATGGAAAATTAATTTAATTCACAATAATTATTAAAATTATATAAATCATTCTTAAACATGCTATTCAAGGTGGGTTTTTGTTTTGTTTTGTTTTAATATTTTTTTAAAACCATAAACCTGCATTGCTTTCCTGTGCAAGGATTATTGCAATAAAAATAAATCAATTTAGGATACACACTTGAAAAAAATGTTTTGGGAGTTATTGTAAAAATATTGACTATGAGAATGAAAATGGATGAGAATGGAAAAAAATATTTAATGCTATTTTGACTGTGAAATAAACAATGAAAAAAGGAATATAATAAAAATAATATAATAATAATAAAATGTGAAATAAGGAATTTTCCTCATGACTTTTAAAATTCTTAAGAAAAGTTTAATAATTAAATTTTTAAGCAATTGTTAGGTTAATTAGGGAAAAGTAAAAAATATTGTAAAGAAATTTATTATATACTTGACTAGTTTTATACATTAAAACAATTATCTATTAACTCCTTCATCTATCAATTTTTGCAAACATAAGCAACTATAAAAAAAAAAAAATTTAAATATTATGTAATTCATATAAATTATACTTAAAGATTTCATTTACGCAATTTGATGGATGTCCAAATAATAAATTTTGATACTTAAAAAATTTGTATGTATTTTTAATATAAATAAATTATATTCTATAAATCATCAGCCTTCATACAAATTATTTCATATTTTAAAGTATATTTTTAATTAATATAATATCTCATAATATTTTTTAATTTTACAAGTAATTTACTTCTTTCAGAAACAATTTCTGTTCTCAATGAAGTTGTTAAAAAAATGATAAGTTTCTTTTGGTTTTACAACTTACACAGAAACTACTAATTCATACTTTAATATATGAATATTATACATCAAACCAATTGATATGTTAGTACTATATTACAATATTCCATTATGATATAAATATCTCATTCATATACAACACCAGAAAAGTATCGCAAAATTGAAATAAAATTTAATACATGTAACAATTTTTTTATTACAAAAAAAATAAAATTATCACAAAAATTGTAATAATACATTTTGATGTTTAACACAGTATATAAAAATTCATATAAATTTTAATAATTTTGGTTTAATAACATAAAGAAAACAATATTTCAAATATATATAATATGTTATTTTCAAACATATTTGTTATTATACTTAATACAGTAAATTTAAGCATCTAAATATAAAAACAGTTTTTCTGTAATTATGATATAGAATTATTAATCTTCAAAGATAATAAAAAAACAAATAATATGTATTAATATCAAGATATTTATTTTCTTGTTAACAACATTATTCACTGTTTTAACTAAAATAAGATAAAGACAAATTAAATCATTTTCGATTTTAAAATCGTACATTCACCAGTAAATCCATTTAGCTTCAATTTGTGGATAAACAAAATGCAATTTCATGAATTTCAATTGATTTGTTACATACATTCTAGCGAACTATTTTAATCCGGATAACAAGTTAAAAAAATAACTATACACTTGACAAAAATTACAAATATAAACAAAATAACAAAAATAAAAAATAAGGTTTCTCTGTACATATCACCAATGCCTTTCAAGTTAAAAATTCATGAGGTTAAGACAGACAATAAGAGTGCATCCAAAAAACTCAAATTACTTAATTTTGCTTATGTAATAATTAAATATTTTTTAATCTTCTTGCTTCTTTGTTTCACTAATAAGGCATTTTTGAATGAGATGTTTTGTAATAAAATAATTAGAAATTATAAACTGATTATATCAGACAAGCTTTAAATTAAAATAATAAAAGAAAAAAATGTTAATGGTCGTATTATGACACCGTTTGTTATTTGGCCCATCTCAAAAAAAAAAAAAAAAAGACCTATTAAAGATAGATACATAAATAAGAATGAAAATAAGTAGGAAATAGAGAAAAGAAAATAAGATATGAAAAAATAATGCATGTTTAATAAATAGTAATAAAAATGAATGCAAGCAAAAAAATATATTTCTGCATAGTGCACAAAAGAATGGAAATGTAGAAATTAAAAACCAGTAAATGAGAATGAGTTTATAAATCTTTACAAAAAATTACACATTAAAAATATCTAGAATTCTATCTTTTTTAAATAACCCTTAATTTTTTGAGTTTCTGTTTTGTATAAAAGAATAGCGAATTTTACATGAGAAATAAATGAAATTTGTCACAAAACAAAAATAAAAAATATATAATATTTTACAGAAACATTAAAACATGCGAAAATAAACACATAAACTTGTGAAAAATATTATTTTACATTTCCTTTAAAATTATTAATCATAAAATAGCTCAACATGTATGTTAACAATACATATGTGTCAGAAATATCAAAGTGCATTAAAAATAAAGATTTTTCTCAATTAGAACAGTAAACAATGATATATCAGGGGTTTTTTTTTTTATTATTATTTATTATTTTTTTTTTTTATTAGTAAATTATATCTAGGTTTAATTTTTCCAGTTGAGATATAAAAAAGTCAAAATTTCAAAAGTTGTACTAATTTGACCAGTCATATAAGGATAAAAGATAGCATAAATGTTAAGTAACATTAGAAATGTGTTATATCAGAATGTCGAATTTAAAAATCAAATCCAAGGTCTGATTAAAAACTTAAGTTTTTACTATACATAAAACTTAGATGAAACCAAAGTGATTCTATGTTTTAGGTTTTTTTACATTATTATTATTATTTTTTTTTTTTAAGATATTTGTTCAATTTTAGAATGCACTGATAATTGTGCTCATCCAACAGACACTTGAAGTTCTTCTAAACCATATCTGCCATGTTTCCTTGCTCTAAACCTTGCAATGTCTTTTCTGGTAACAAGGCCAACAACCTATACAAAATATTACAAAAAAGTTTTTTATAAACTATATAATATAAATGTAAAATTACTTTGAATATTTTACTTATTAATATTTAAATCAAAATATATTATATTGGTTTATCAAGTTTTAGTTTTTATCAAATAAAAAATATATATATAAATAAAAAAATATAAAATCAGCTTGTTCACCAATTGTGAGGAAAACAGGCAAACAGCCAAATCGGACGGATTCAAAAAGAGTAGCATCATGGAGTGAAAACATGTAATTTAGGAAAGATTTTAATTACAATAAAGAGAATTTAACATTTAATCATTAAAATTTCAGATAAATCATTAAAAAAAACTAGATGAAAAACACTCCCACATTACTTAATATACTTTTTTTTTTCAAAGCAGCTTTTGCACAGTGATCTTCCTTAGCACTATTAACAATTTGTCCTTTCTACTGTTAAATAGCATGTTTAGCAATTCAAGCTATCTGTGGTCTATAACAAGAATAACTATAAACTATTTCTTAAAATAACAGATGAAATCAATTGAAGTATAAAATACATTTGATGTTAGATTAATTTTACAATAGAGGACTTCAGCAGATTGTATTCCAGTAAATTGAATATCAAGAAGGAAAGATGCAAATCTAATAAATTCAAAATATATGTTTGGAAAGTTAAGATGAAATTGATGACACAATAAATTTATTCTGTAGAGATTACAATTTTTTTTTCCCGTACTTTAGTTGACAAAAAAAAAAACTAACATCTAGTTATGTTAGAACTAACATCTAATCTAGTTATCATAAGAGGGAAGAAAGCAAAGGAATTTGTTAATTGATAGTTTAATTTTCCATCCTAAATCAGTGTCTCAGAATAAAAAATACTCATGATTGAAAAACTGCTGAAAGTAAAGAAATTGCTAGAGTAGTCTCGTATACCAGTCAAGGATAAAAAAAATTATTCATACAAATACGACAATCAAATATGTAATAGTTTTATACCACATATAAAAACAGAATATGACAGTATTTAGTAAATACAAATGAACAAAAACGAATCATCCTTGAATTATATATTGTTGTGAATTAAATCTTTTGGGGTAAAAAAAATATCACCTGTTCGTTATATAAGGCAGAAAATTACTGTAATTAAATTAAAACTGGTTGTAAAAATGAACTAATCGAAATCTAATTAGATTTTCAAGGAAAACGTTTGTTTTCAATGATAAAGCATAACACAAGCACTTACAGAATTCTTTTCATCAATAACAGGAAGATGACGCAGACCAAGAGCCCTAAATAATTTGAAGATTCTAGGCAGAGATGCTCTCTAAAATTATTGAAAAAAAATTAATATGTATTTTTTTTTAAAATGTCCAGATTTAAAAAAATTTAATTCAGAAAAAAATAAATTTACATGAGAAATTGTATAAGCTGAAGGATTCATAAATGGTGTTAGGTCAATAGTAAAATTTCTTTCATGAGGAGAAATGTGAATTTGCTGAAACAAAAAAAAAAATTATATTTATTGTTATGCGAGAAAAATATCAGTTAAATAGCAATTTTTCATAAATAAGAATTAAAGAAAACTTAAATCACCTGTATAGTTGGATGCCTTGGGTATGAATCACGGAAATCTTTTAGTGACAACTTTTCGTCTTGATTTGTTTCTTGAAATACCTATGCATGATATTTAAAAATTTTGCATGAAAAAATTGATATAATAATTTCAAAAATATGAAGAATATCTCATGTTAAAATTCTATGGGATGAACCATCCGTGAATAGAATACAAATGTTCTTAATACATGGTATTAATATCAATTTTATGTTTTAATCATTGAATAACAGCATACATTCATAATAAAATTAAATATGAATATTATATGCAAAAATCGAATTCATAATTTTTAGTTATTTATATATAATAGCCAAGTATATATACCTATGGATTTATAATTAACTTTTTATAATTAAAAACAGATACTTAGTAATTACAGGTACATATCAATTTATGTTCTACAAATGGAATCCCAGTAAGTTCACCAAATCTTGAACAAGCCTTACATGAGTAAATCAGGCTACTTGGAATAAAAAAATATAAGTATTTTTGTAAAAAGAGAGGGCATTTAATCTATATCATTAAAGACTCAAGTTTATAAATTTGTTATACCTTTTAATTTCATGGCATTTTTTGTGTACACTTTAAAAAAATAGCAATTTAGTCATAAATACATAATTCTATTGATCAGGAAAAATTTTTTAAAAAATGTACATACATAAACAGTTTCAATACTTATTTCATTTTTTTTTTTTTTTTTTCTGAGTAAAAAAAAATATGAAAAAAGATTTTAACTATGTATATTTTTTAAAAAATAAATCAATGATAAACAAATCAAAATCAATAAAACCTAAAGTAATAAATATTTCAACATTTGAAGTGATTCAAAATATTCTGATTACAATAATTAAAACCAAAAGAGAATTTTACCTTATGTTGAAGAAGTACAATTAATTGCCATCTTAGGATAAGCCCCTTGTAAGTACCAAAAGTATGAATATTATCAAAGGAACCCTGAAATGATTTTATTTTTATTTAAAATTACTGTTTATAGAGATATTAAATTTCTGAAAGACAGAACTAAAATAGTTTACAATAATATAGGTATCAAATTTGAAACCTTGAAATGAGGCTATTTTCTCATAGCTGACAATGATCTTGCACATTGGTGCAACATATATATATACACTCAAGAGCCAAAACATTATGATCACCCCTACATTTTGCAATGAACTCACCTGGATGACGTGGAAGGCACGTGATCAGGTGGAAGTGGTATTTAACTGCTGCTGGAGAGTCTGAAGAATCATTCTTTCACTTACTTCTGTGTGTGATGGGAAAGGCTGCGAATCTAAGCGACTTTGATAAACGGCAGATTGTAATGGCTCGAAGGCTCGGAACAAGTATTTCCGAAACTGCACGACTCGTGGGTTGTTCGCGATCTATAGTTGTTAGTACTTATGCGAAGGGGATGAATGACGGTGAAAGCAGCAGTAGACGACATGGTGTTGTAAATCCACACGCTATCAAAGGAAAAGGTCATCGGAGACTGTCTCGCATGGTGAAGCAAAACCGGAGCCAGACAGGCTCAGCTGACAGCCCAATACAATGCAGGGCCAAGTAGAATAGTATCGGAGCACACTGTTCAGCGGACACTGTTGGATATGGGGCTACGCAGCAAACGTCCCACTCGTGTGTCTTTGCTGACCAAGCGTCATCGCCAACTGCGCCTGCGCTGGACTGGTGAACATCGTGACTGGTCCATGGATCAGTGGGAGAGAGTTGCCTGGTCAGATGAATCACGGTTTGTCATTCATCACACCGATGGCCGTCTTCCAGACGAACAGTTGCTCCCTCGATGTACAGTAGGTCATACACAGGCCGATGGTGGCGGTATTATGCTTTGGGAGAGGTTCTCTTGCGCGTCTCTGGGACCCGTGGTTGTGGTAGAGCAGACCATGAATGCTACATGATATCTGAACATCATTGCGGATCAGTTGCACCCTTACATGGCCTCTGTTTTTCCAGCTGGAAATGGAATGTTCCAACAGGACAACGCCACTTGTCACAAGGTTAAAATTGTGTTGGAGTGGTTCCAGGAACATGATGCTGAATTCCAGTTAATGTCCTGATCGCCTAACTCACCGGATCTCAATCCGATAGAACACATTTGGGATGCCTTGGGACGGCAGCACAGAGTTCAAAGACCACCAATTCGCAATATCTCGGATTTGTGTGACCATTGCTTAAACATCTGGTACAATCTGTCTCCGGCCATCTACCAAAGACTTGTGGTATCCATGCCAAGGCGGGTTGAAGCTGTGTTGGGCGCCAAAGGTGGCCAACTCGTTATTGACAGGTGGTCATAATGTTTTCGCTCGAGTGTATATATATATATATATTGCTCTTATAAACTATGAAGTGCAATAGAAATCATTCAAAAATGCATTTAAAAAAATTCAATGATTTATGTTTAAAAATGTATTAGCAGAATGATACAATAAAATTAAACTTATAAATGCCCTCCAAATTATATAATAAAATTCCAAAAGAAGAAATTTGCATTTGAAAGTATTAACATAAATGCAACAGTAATATAACAGATTTACAATATAATGTATTCACTCGGAACCATAAAATAGTTCTTATACACACATGACAAGTTCTCACTAAAAACGACTTGAAAAAAAAATAATATATCTAATCAAAATACACTGCTTATATTTCATAATTAGTATAAGAAGAGAAATATTTTACTTGGAAATTAGCATTAAATTACAAAAATCATTTTTGGTACATCTGCCCAAATTAAATTTCAACAAAAAATTATATTTATCAAATAACAAAAATCATTCTTAAATGATCTTATGTCTAAAGGTTTATTCAAAAAAGGAAAAATTAAACTAATTAAAGTAGTTATTGATAAGTAAAAATTGTTGTTTTAGTACATATTAACAAGTGTTTAAAAATTAAATTTAAAACTGTTGTTTTTCAAATTACACAAAAAAGAAGTAAATTTGTTTAATATTTTACAGCATAAATAACAGAAATATAAAAGGAAGCAAATGTTATAGTTTTTGTAAGAGTATTTTATTTATATATATATATATAAATAAAAAATAAGGTAAAAGAAAGCAGGGAGAAGGGTATAAAGGAATATTATAAGAATTCATTGCTGTAGTAAAAATAAATGCTCCATTAGTAGTTATAAATAATAAATTTATTTCAGATGGAATATTTCTGTACATTACCTCTTTTATTTCAACTACAGGGAAACCATTGTGTGTTTCAGTTTTAAGTATATGTTCAATGAAACCAACTTTTTCTATACACTTTAAGCACACCACAGGATAACTCATTATTTCACTGAAATTAATAAATAACAAATATGTTTAAAATTATCAAATAAAGAAAGTATTAAATATTAGTTAATGCGTACACACATTTCACAAAAAGATGTGAAGTCAGTTTCAGTTTTCTATGTTTGATATATGATTGTAATTAACAAAAATTATATTAAAAATAAAAGTTATTAATATTTTTTAAAATTATATGTGAAATAAAATTGTAAAACACTTCACTTACTTAGCAAAAATAGTATATGAGAAATGAGGTGGCTCCCATTCCAAGAAAGGTACACTGGCTAACTGAATATGGCAATCATATAGACCCTATAAACAAACGAATAAATAAAAAGTAAAAATCCATATATAAAACTACAACAAAAAATTATGTTTACAAAAATTACATATCAATAAATTTTTAGCCAATATCCCAATGCATTACAATAATCAATTACATAAAGAAATTAAAGATATTTGCAATTATATAATATAGGCAGAAAATGCCACAATGAACAGTGTATCATAATAAAATTGTTCACTTGAGCAAGCAAACAAACAAACAAACAAAAAATACTAATAAACTAATTCATGTTTAAAGGGACAAAAATAATTGCATAAAATGTTGTTCTTTCTCATTACTAAACATAGCTCATAATTTATAAGATTTTAATAATATAAATAATTGAAATTTAATTAATATAAAATTTAAGATTGGAAAAAATTAACTAAAATTCAAAATATGCCTCATCAATACAAAAAATTACTGTAAAGTAAGTAATTATAATTAATAAAACAACAAAATGTACTAAATATCAATAGTTTTTTTTTCTTATTACACAAGTTTAGCACTAATGCAATAACGCATAATAAGAACAGCTCACATTAATTTTACTTAAGTCAATTACTTATTTTAATTATTTATTTAATTTTATTTCCTTCTTTATTTTTACTTTTGCAAACAGTAGTGCATACTAATCAATAAAACATGGGCAATTGGTATAGAATGGTACACAAGTAAGGAAGGATTCTAAGAAATCAGATATTTTAATGACAGACATGACAGTAAATTTTGAAAAAATGAAATAAATACAACTTTGAATCCCCAAAAAATGGTCCAATTAAATAGATTTTAACAGTAAATTAAATAGAAATAAAAAAAGCAGTGAGTTCAAACAAAATTTTATATGAAACAAATTACTAAATAATATATAAAAAAAAGAAAAGAGCTCAATAAGCTCCTTTCTTACAGTAAAATTGGTACATATTTTAAAATTTCCCCTAAAGTTGAATTAATCATTAATCAGCAGAAGGAATAGATCACTCTGCATTTAGTTAAATAATCAACAAATACATGTAACGGATTCAACAGATTAAAAAAAAAATTATATACTTAAAAATGCCTGCTACTTCAGCACTTAAAAATATCTGCTACCCAAATATAAGTTTACAGCCCTCAAACAATGTCCTTTTTTTAAAAGATGCTATTTCTCACCATTTTACAACTATGTAGTCATAAATTATCCAACTGTTATATATAACCTATTATTGGTATCAATTCATATTGTTTGTAAGTGGATTTTTTTAATTGTTATAAACAGTTGATGGTAACGATGCAAGTAACCAGAAAAAAATGCATATTTTGTGATCACTCACTTCATTAAAAATATCTGCTACCCATTTTGCTGTCATTACTGATAACATCAATGGTAAGCCAAAAGTTATATTTCCAAGAGCTTCCATTAAAATAACAGTCAAGCTTATTGTCATTCTAATTACTCCTCCCAACATTGCAGCAGCTCCAATAATTGCAAACTTGGAATAACATAAAGAATCCTGAAAGAGACAGAGAAAGAATTATTTATATATATGTATGTGTGTGTAAGAAATCTTAAGCATTGAAAAAAAAAATTTAACGAAACAAAAATGTTTCAAAATTTGACAAAATTCTTTTTTTTTTTTTTTTTAAATCCATTAAAATAAAAATATACAGAAAGAAATGAGATTTGAAACATTGAGAGAAAAAATTAAAACATAAAATGTTAAAAAATTTTTTAACAAATTAGAAACAATTTTAAATTAATATTTTAATGAAATAAACATTAATGAAATAGTGCTTAAGCCATCAGCATATAATTCTAGAATTCATGTTTAACTTTGCTATACTTTTATATAATATTACCTTTAATATTACATATTATTATAATACCTTTTTACCTTTATGAAATTTTAGAAAAGGAGAAGTATTCCATATAAAAGCTTAAATCATCTGATTTACATTAAATATATATTAAAAACATTTAATTTAAACATAACATTTTAACAATAACATTAAAAGCATAGCATTTTAACATTGACATTTCTAATATTAAAAGCATTTAATTTAAATATTACTCAACTGACCTATTATTACCAGACTAATATTAAAATACACTTAATAACTAAACTGCAATTTGAACATTTATCAAAGTACATAACAGAAGAATCTTAAAAATTAAAACAACAAACACATGCTGTTAATAAATTACATTTATAACACGTCTCAGATATCAGTTTGCATTTTTTATTTTAAAATTTTTAAGTTAAAATATAACCATACAAAAACTATTATGAACAATACCACTAATTTTCACCCCATATGAGATAACATGAATACAATCAAAATTAATAAAAAAAGAGTTAATGCTAGAAATAGAATAAATGAAAGAAACTTACAGTACCAAAACCCATATACATAGTGAGATTTGAAACAGCTACACCAAACAACCTTCCCCATGCTGCACCAATCATTAAGGTGGGTATGAAGAGTCCACTTGATATACTTAAACCGTAAGTCCAACAACCCAGAAATAGGTAGGCAAAAAAGAATATAATAAGAATATGGACACTCCAGGTACCTTCAGAAAAAGATATTTAGATATAACTTAAATCTAAACCTACTTTGACAAAACAATAATATGAACTTTACATTAAATGAATTAAAAAATTGTCCAATAATAATAAAATTTTTATAATACATCTCGGGGGAATTTTATAATAAAAGCAAATAATAAAAATTCTAATAAATCTTATATTTTTTTATTATTCCTAAATTTTATGTTTAACTGTTCATATATGTATATTTTATTTCTGAAATTGTTTAATGAGATTCCTATATAAAATTTAGCATTAAATTTTGTAACCTGTTAATAAATTTTATTGTGACTAAAAAAAGTAAATTGGTTAGATTATATAAAAAATATATATTCTTAACAACAAAAGATTTTTTTGGTTGTAGAAAAACTAGTTAACTGCCATTTGAAATTACCTGAGGTACCTTGATAAAATTAAAAATAAAAAATTATTGGTTTATTGACTTCTAGCAGTAAGGATGTAGAGGTACAACATGGAAAATATTGCCATATGAGCAATATTAGCCTAAAATACATAGTTAATACAAGTAGAGAGAGAGATTGTATTTTTAGATGAATTATATTTAAAATCTTCTTTTCAACTATCAATATACTCCTTATTATTTTTAGAATCTTACAATAAGTGAATTGGCAATAAAAAAAATTAATATTCAATGACTACAAACTAAATGATGCTGATGTATACAATCTATAAAAAATTTTCAGAAAATTAAATAGATGCAAAGGTTTCGAATATTTTTAACCACTAATTGTAAAAAATAATCAATACAAGAAGTAAAACTTTGTTTCCCTTTCATTCAAATATAGAGAGCATATGTTTTATGTTCAAAATATACATAATAAATAATAGCAGAAAAGTAAGCAAATTTGTAAATTAACTTAGAAAAGTAATGAATAATTTTTTTGTTTACTTTCAGAATCATGAAGTAAGCTCCTGAGGCAAGCTTCTGGAGTTTGAAACCAAATAGACCAAAATGTGCTATATTGTCCATTTTCACAATCAAGCTGTAATATGTATAGTTTAACCAATTTTCAAAATGTAAATTAATTATAAACAACAATATATTAAATAGGTTTCAGAACAATGCCCGAATATTTTAGCACAGATTAACTAAATACCAAAGATAGTTTTTAATTTGTTTCAATCAAGCAAGAAATTGTAAAAAAAATATACATAAATTTAAATAATAAAAGCTAAAATTTGAAAAAAAAATCAATTGCATTCTTTAGAAGTGAAAAGACAGTGGGAAAAATAAAGGTTTAAAATAAAACATGAAACAAAAGATATACTGCATACATTTTAACATAGTTTCATTTTTATATAGTGTTGGTAAATATAATTTGTCATAGTATACAACATGTAGATCTACTTCAGAAAACAACATGCTTCAGTTTAATAAGTTTTGTTGAGAAATAAGAAAATATTTGATAAATTCTATATTTTCATTGCACATGATTAAATGCACTTAAGGCAACAATACAAACAAAGAAATCCATTCATATACCAAACTAAAGTTTTATATAAAAATAGGTGTCATTAAATAAATAAATGTGAATTATGAGATATATTTGTTTATGTAAAATTCAAAATTAGTTTTTATATAATTTAAAATTCACCGTTGAGATTTTTTTTTTTTTTATTAATACATTATATTATTACAGTTTGCTATATTAATGTTATTTATAATCCATCATTTAAATCATATCTGTTATTTTTATTTTTATGCTTTTAATTGTGAGTGTCAATAATCTTTTTGAGGCACATGTATTATCATTAAAAGACAAAAATTTATCTTATGGGTAATCAATAAATTCAATATAAAAGTAATACAAACTAATTTAATGAAAATGAACTATTGTAATACTAATATAATAAACACTAAAAAATATGATAAACTTACTTGTACAGGATATTTCACATCTGAACTCTCATAAGGACAACAATCATGAATGAATGTTGAAATATAAGCAATTGTAACTCCCACCACGCTTACCATAACTGCTTCCACTATGCGTGCAATAGAATGCTTTACATACCTATAAAGGAAAACTATTATAAACAAAAAAATTTTAATGTTTCAATATTTAATTCATAGTTCAATTAAAATGTGCGTACCTCATCCGAAAAACTGTGAGTATATAATTCATATGATTATACAGAGCTCCAAGCAAACCACCTAAAATGTGTAAAAATAATGTATGCATAAATATAAAAAAAAAATATAAGAATGAACAAATCTGCTTTACTAGGCAGCAATTTTTTTTTTTTTTCCACTGAAGAAAAAAATAAATTAATGAAAATATGAAGAAAATAATAAAAAATCATTTGTAAATGGATACTTGTGTTTTATCTCAAATATTTTCTAAAATCTTACTTTAAAAAATGGTGTGAAACTTTTATTTTGATTATTTTTACAATATTCCATAAGAATAGAGTATAATAATTTAATATTAAATGGCATACAAATTAATATCTGAAATTGATAATGATTTAGTTTTCCTTAAATTCAATTGAACATTTTTAAATAATAATGAGCAGATACAACATGACACTCCATAGAGAAAGAAAATAAACTTGACTAATAAAACCTATTAATTATAATCAAACAATGAATTTTAAATTTCTTACATACTGAAAATTTCAAATATATAATACTTGCCAATGACACCCATTATTATATAAATAGGAAGTTCTTTAAAGGTATAGTCCAAGTTCTACAAAAAATAATAAATTGTACTATTATATCTAAAAAGTTTTGTTAACATAATTTTGAAATATGCAAGCATATTATTTTTAATTAAAATGAATTTATGTAAAAAAATTTAGCTTATTAAGTTATGCATTACTTAATATTTTATTCTTAAATTAATTTAGAACATTTAATTAATTATAAATTTCTATTATAAAAATAAGCACAAGATAAAAACAATAATTACTTCAAATCTACCAAAGTTAACTAAACCAGGATATGATAACTGTCCAGGATGTCCATGATATTCACTCAATGCTGAATTCAGTGTAAAATATGAAACCATTGAGCAAAAGAACTATAAAGATCACAGAAAATACATTAAAATCTTAAATACAAACATAAAAAAAATTTTAATCTTGCATTATTAAAACAATTTTTTTAATTCCTTGATTTATTTTATTTAAATGCTGAAAATTTATGTATTTCAACATTTTCTCTCTATTTCTTAAAATTATTTTTATATTATATTTATATATATATATATACTGAACATTAATATAAAAGTAATTTAATGCATACAATATAGATAAATAATAATTCACTTCAATCATATACAACTCCAATTATGTAAACTTTTAATAGCTAAGCAAATATACATACAAATTTCTAGAACATGATTTTACTATTGCTACTATTTTCTTTCATGTGTTCAATATTAGCTGTAACTAGGCAATTAAAGAGTTACTGAAAGTTATATTATGATTCTTTAGACGAGATTACAAGTTAAATCCCCTTCCTTAAATTAATTTAATTTAAATTAGTAGACAAGCATCATGCACTAATTAAGTCATTATGTTTTGTCTTTTTCTCAAATATAATATAAATGTGAACTAGTTACTCTTAAGATCTTCAAAAAGGTATTTCCTTCATAATACGCAAGGATAACAAACCGAAATAATGTTTAAAAATCGTGAAAAAAGCCAGCAGATCTTTGCAACACAAATTATGAGTATGGAATGCATTGAAAAAAAGAAAAAGATCATCATACAGAATAGAACATATAACTTTTAAGTTAAAATGCTTTGTAATAGATAAGTAATCTTTAGCTTTCAGTTAAGATTTCAATTTTTTAATAGCTTCTTTTACTTTCAGTTCATCAGAAAAAAAAATTTGTGTAATTTTCATTGCTTCGATGTAATTTTCAAGAAACAACTGTTTTTTCATCAGATACCTAAGAAATAACTGCACTGCATAGCAACATATTCAAAATATGCTCTGAACTACTTCTGTGCTTTACTTTTATAAGTTTTTACTGTGTTTTACTATACAAATAAGTATAAAAATTAACTGTCTAGTAAAACTGTTACAGCATAATTGCTACATGTAAAAGCGAGGAAGTGAGAATTATTTGAAGTTTCTACTAATTTCAATTATTTAATTCATTTCTGCAGATGCAAATATATATCATACTTTCATAGAAATAAAAATAAGTATATAATTATTTATTAGTCAAATTTATAATTTCATAGAAATATATTTTAAAAAATAATAGTAACTTAAATCGGTCAGCTCAATTAAAAAACTTACAATGCGCCAAGTTAGAGATTGATTCCAAAAGCTAGCACCTTCTTCTAAACTGAAAAGTACTCCACCTAAACAAATATAATTTTCACCATTTATAAAAAAATAATAATAATGATTTAATTGAAAGAAAACTTTTATTTTCAATTTAAAAAATATATGCAGTAACAAAAAAAAAAAATTTAAGATCATTTTTGATGCATACATATTCTTTAATACAATACTTCTACAAAAACTCTCTTTCACAAAAATTACAATGTTTCTCAATATGACAATCTTTGACATAGAGTTGTCTACATCACTTTGCCCATGATTTCAATGCATATAGAATGATTTATTTTAGGGATTTTCTTCATTTTTTTTAAGTTCTCTCAGAATTGAAATTTTTCTTTTCTTTAGTTCCTCACAAAAAACAAAAAAAAATCATATGGTGCAGGATCAGGACTGTTTACCATCCATTGATTAAGTTTTAGGAGTTGCACTTTCTCTCCATTTAGGAATTTTCACATACTTTTAACAATATGTGAAGGTGACAAGTCTTGATGAAAAATATAATATTGAAAAATATATTATGACAAAATCTTTAAAAAAAAAAAAAAAAATTTAAATTTTAAATGCAGTATTTTTAATTGATATTAATTCCTAATTAGATAAAGCAAGGTTTAGTGATTCCATTTGCAGAAATACCCATCCAGACTATGACGCCTTTCAGGTGGGCTTTCGAAGTTGAAAGAAGTAACTTTTGCCTGTTTTGACCTCTACATAAGTATTGCACTTTAGACTTTTGGCTTGTATCTGTGAGAAAGATTCAGACCTTATAAGCTGTCACTATTTTTAGCCATCTCTCCCTTCAAAGAAGTTTATAAAAGGTTAGGTATGCTGCCTTGTATAGTTTTTACACTTAGACAATGTCACTTGCGTTTTTTCATGCATTTTTCTTCTTTAAACTGTGTTTTAAATTATAGCTCATGACTTTTTGACCTGCATTTAAAAACTTAGTCATATTTGCCTGTGTTAGAGGCTTGGAGGACTTTAAAGACCATCTTATTTAGGCATTGTAAAAAAGGGTTTGTCAGTTTATTTCTTTAATCTTCAATTATGATTTTGTATCCAGTTTTTTTTTTTTTTTTTCTTTTTACCCCTCCCCAATTCAAATTTTGGGTTCTTAATTCTACACATATGACCCTAAGATATTAATATTCCCCTTTTTAAAAAGCAATTTAAGTCATTCTGTGGCTCTACCAAAGTTCTAAAAAGCTTGAATTTGAACAATTAGTTTTATCAAATTTCTTTAAAGGCAAGACTTTGATTAAAATGAAAGTCATAAAAACTAACTGTCAATATATTTGACTATACAACCACTACTCAAAAAAAAAAAAAAAAAAATATTTAAATTTATAATGGCAGTTAGCATCAAAAGTGATCCCTGAAATTTTTTATTACCTTGTACATTCACTTGTATGTTGGATATTTCTTGTTCAATTTATAACTGATATTTCAACGATGATTTAATGAATAAATAACACTGTGATGATTTTAAAAACAATTCAATACATAATGTAGAAATAATAAAAATAATGCAATAAATGACAAAACAAAACACAAAATAAGATTCCAATTTTCAAAAGTGTTTAAAAGATAATTACAAAATGTGTCAAGAATTATTGATGTTAGACTTTAGAAATTCGACAATTTTCTAAAAAGTTATTTTTCAATAATAAAATTAAAATAATTAAATAATTTCAAAACTATGAAACATAGTTTTAAAAATACATATAAATAGAAGTCATAATTAATACAATTAAACAGTTAAATAATCAACTTTTAAATCATGGGTAACATAGAAATTGTGTTTATTAGTTATTGCAAATTGAATTTCAAATTTATATAAAAAATCAGAGGTCTGGTGGCCGAATGATTAGCGCTCTACAGGTCAGTGCCATAGGTTTCAAGTTCGAGTCCCAGCGGTGCCATGGATGTTTGTAGTGGTTCAGAATTCACTTTAAACCAAAGGTTCCAGTCTAATATGACTATACAGTGTTGGGCATAGGGCTGACAACCCTACCCTGTAAAAGAAGAAACCATCTACTGTCTTGAAATCTGCCGGTAGGCAAACAGCCATGGCCCATCATGGGGCTGTTGTGACACTGATGACGATGATATAAAGAATTAAACTCATTTCTCAAGCATAATATATCACATTAATAAAAATTCTCTTAATTCTGAATACTTTGTTGTTTTACAAAATTTACTGAGTTTCTAAAATATATGTACAGTTGATCAATTCTACAAGGAATCTTTAAAAAAATCATTTCATTTAAAATAATGTATAAATTACCTTTGATTTTATATAGATACAGTTAGAAATGAATCCAAAGATTCATTTTTTAAGTTACTTAAGTTTAAGCATTTAATTCTATAAAATTAGTTAAACTATTTAGCAACTTTTGCCAATAGTACTTACCAACAGGGGCACCAAAAGCAGCTGCAACACCAGCAGCAGCTCCTGCAGATACAAAATCTCTTTTTTCATGATCTTCTCTAAATTCTTCAAATATCTATAAAATACAATCATAAAAATGTAGATATATTTAAATTTTCTTATAGTTATTTGTTACTTTGAATGTTTTTTTCCACTCCAAAAAAATCATTTTGTTATTTATAAATATGACCGAAATAGAAATCTCTGTAAATTATTTACACATTTTGTATAAATTTTTGTACAATATTAGTTTAATAAAACAAATAGAAAACAAGGAAATTTTCTAAAATATGAGAAACTTGGATTCAAATGAGTATTGAAAATGATGAAAATTCTACATCACTTTCCCTCAATGACTGGGGGAGGGGGGGGGGCATAGAATATCTTAATTTTTTTAGTATAATTGGAGTCAATGCCTACTAAAATTTTTTTTAAAAAGTAAAATTTAAATATAAAAAAATTTTAGGTCTTAAAGGTAATGCTTAAGCAAACATGGTCAAGTTTTTGCTTTTGTACAATGAACATGGGTGTATTTATCTTTGTTCTCTATCAGCTATTCATCTGTGCACTGCTGTTTCTTGTGCTTGAATTTGTTATCTACAAGTACAAATTTTAATTACATTCTGTTTTTGGAAGTAAACTGGTATACTTTCCGTAAAGGTCCATACATATAGAAATTAATAAGTCAGAGTTTTGTAGAATATATTTCATTTTAAATATTAGAAGAACAAAGCTATTAATTTGCAATTTTAATATTTATCTGTAAAAATTATTAACTTGCACATTCTTTATTATATAATTACTATAAATTTAATATTTTAACTATGTTTTTTATAATTATAATTAAAAATTTATATAAAAAATTTATTAAATGTAATACCTTGCAATTTTTACGTAAAGTGGTACTCTTTCCTTGTGATATTCCAGCAGCAATAACAGCACCACAATGAATCATTGGTCCTTCCTAGAAATATGTTAACATGAAATTGCACTCTTCATTGCATTAAATATAAAAATTGAGTCAAATATAAAAATTGCAGGTTGAAATAAAATTATTTATCTGAAACTTATACAAAAAATTTTCAAATATTCCAAACACAGTATACGAATATTATTAGATGCCTATTACAAAATAAAAAAACTCTTGTAAAACTGTAAAAAATGGCAAATATTAATTAAGGAAAAAGACAGCTAAAACAGTAATATATATGTATAGTTGGACAAACTTTTTTATATAGAAAACAATATAAGAAATAAGAACAAAAATAGATAAGTTATCCTCTATTAACAACTAAACTTGTCATAAACAGAAAAAAATAAATATGCAAGACTTTTCAAATATAAAATACTTTTTTGACAATATTTAAGTGTATTACCTTTCCTACAGCAAGGCCTCCAAGAACAGAAGTCACAACGCCCACAGCTTTAACAATCAGCGTTTTTAACCTGACAACTTCTGGAACTTTCACACCATTCAAGTAACATTTAATGACAGGAATTCCACTTCCAGCAGCAACAGGCTAAATAAGAAAGAAAAATTTAAACACACAAATGATGTCTTAATAATATAACATATTGCTTAAATTAGTTACATTTCAGTACTTCATTTACATTTTAGTACTTCTTCATCTACGGTTATCCTTGATTCACTTTATAAATTCATGAACATTATATTAAAATGTCATTTTCTATTGCTAATAAAAATTAAATAATTATATTTATAGTTTATCAAATGCTTTAATAAATAGTATTAAGTAAAGTTAAAATATAAAACAATACTGTTTAGTTTAAGTTCATTTGATCATCGTTACAAAAATAAGACACATAAAAAAAGAAATGGTTTCAGGGAAAAATGAGATTATCACTGTCAAAATAACATGCAAAATAACCTAATAAATCATAGGTTCTTAACCTAGCTATTTTATCAATACGGTTCAGTTTTATCTATAAGATGGTGATCATTAACATCTTTCTCAGAATATTTTTAAATGTGTAAAATAAAATCAGTGACCCAACTGTATTAAAAACAAACTAAAAAAATGAGCTACAGCAATAATAATGCTATCTCCTAGCCATAAATAATAATCAAATTCATTATTTTCCAGGATAATTCAAAGTCAATATGAAAGCTAAATTTAGATAAATGATTAATTATTTGAGAAACAATTTATTTTTCCTTCGTAATTTCATGTATACTATCATAATTCAGTAATACAATAATAATATATTGCAAACATTCATATAAGAATCTAGATGGTTTCAATTAACATCAAGGATTCCCCCCCCCCCTCAAGGGGTCTGTAGATCTTTAATTAGCCTGAGTAAGGAATTACAAATAGTGTAGAGAATAATAAGATTAAAATATAAATAAAAGTATTCTTAAACACTTTTATTTTAAATATTTTATTATAAATTTATTAAAAGGATAGAATCCCATCTTTTGTCTTACAATATCCAATACGTTTAAAAAAATAATAAATAACTGAAAAATGAAATACTTACTGCAACACAAACAACCAGAAATGATCCAAAAGCAACAGGAATTGCTGAAAACAGTAGCCAGAAATAATAAGTTTTGTATAGACATTTGTTATCTTTACATTCATCAACACCTGGTAGTATAATTAAGGCGAATAAGAATTTTAATGAAGTAATTAAATAATATTTTCATAAATTTCATTATTTTTTTATAGATATTGTTAGATTAAAAAGCTGTTTCTAGAAACAAAAATATTTTTACCACACATTAAAAAAAAAACAATTCAACCAACCAGAAAAATTTATGAAAAAAATTTCTCAACTATTCTTTTCCCAGATATTTAAAATCAAGATGATTCACAGTATGTAAATCAATAAATGCATATGTATAATGTGTTTTCCATAAATTAAGAAAAAAAAAAAAAAAAGTTGGATTGCACTAATAATTATTTCAAAGTTATCAGAAGGATTAATAAAAAAACATTATGCAAAGAATAAAATGAAGGAAAATTTTGAGGTAAAGCCTGGAAACATTTAACTATCATGCCAAAAGAAATATTTAAAAACTATTTTCAACAAACATTTTTACACTCTATTAAAATCCCAAATAATACATACTGTATATTTACAAATATAAACTGATTTGAGTATAAACCAATGTATAAGCCAAACCCATGTATAAGCCAAAATAAAATTTCTGTAACATTATTTACAGTAGTGTGTTATTATTTTTGGTGTACTTTTCTCTTAGAATGGCACAAATTTCACCAAACATCAGCAATGATGCAACAAAATAGCAATATAAACAATTTTGAAAGTAAAACAATTCCTTTAAATAAAACAAGTAATTCCTTTTTTTCCTATAAGCTTAAAAAATATAAACTACAGAAATAAAAATTTGCTTTATTTAGGGATATTTGGCAATTTAGTACTTGTGCTTGTCTAGTGGAAAAGTACTTACATTTTCACGAAATTAGCATACATAAGCTAATTCCAGATTGATTTGTCACTCTACAGTCATCTTGTGCACACGAGGGCTAAACAGATCAGGACCTACAGTTTAAAGTGGAGTCCAAACCACTACAAACATGCATGGCACGGCCGGGACACGAACCCGAAACCTGTGGAACCGAGCGCTAGCCACTAAGCCAACTCCAGAACTTGAGTTATAAAAAAGTTCTACAAATTCTTGGCTTATACATGAAAATATACAGTATTTTCTATTACTTAAATAGGAAAGTTACATACATACATACATACATACATATTATGGCAAGTGCAAAAATATTTATATATTTAAGAATTAGTTAAGTAATAAGGATTTTAAGAACAAAGGTCATTTAAGGATAAAAGTTTTGAAATAAGATTGTTATCCTAACTATATAATGTGACAAATGAAAAGGATACAACTTTTCAAAAATGCAAATTTATATTTTGATATTTCTTCAATTGCTATTGTGATAAGAACAGCCACTGCTGCAGTAAGTATTCCAATCATACATATTATAAACCAACGCATTATCGCCAGCCTTGTAGTAGTCTATAAAAATGAGGACATTTATCATAATTTATTTTAAAACATTTTGTATTTTTTTTTTTAAATAATAAAATATCTTACATTTATGCATTGAAGATAAGGAAGGCATCCTTTGCTGTCCTCTGTTATTAACTATAAGTAAAGGATAAAGTTTAAATCTTATATTAAAACTATACAATTAATGAAATTCAATACTGGATATCATCAGTATTAATACTATGAATGATAGAAAGGAGAAAAAAAAGACCTATAACGAAATATTAAATGGAAAAATTGTTTCTAGAAAGGAAACTAATCAGAACTAAATTTATAATAAAGAAGTTCCTGAATATTTATCAATAATCTCTTTAAAATTTAAAATCAATAATCTCTTTAAAAATTTTATACATTTACTTTTCTATTTCTCTTTGATATTAATGATAAAGAGTTTTTTTCAAATCTTTCTTCTTAGTGTGAGATACAGCCATTTTATTTCATTAATTATGGCCACATTATTTAACAAAATTAAGATTTTTATTTTCTTGTCAATTTTTTATTATATATATAAAAAACCTTTTTTAATAAACATATGATAAATGAAATAAGTTCATTTATTTGCATCACACAGAAATTTAAAAAGTAAGTATTTATAGAAGATTTTATATTTTTAATTAAACTATATCAAACATCAAATAGACATGTTTCCCAATGACAAACAAATTCATGCACATGCTAAAATTAAAGATGCTAGTATTTCTATAAATGAGCGATACATTGAACATATATTTGTCTAATAATGTAAATAAATTAACATTAAATTTACCAAGTTTTATGACACAACATTAAGTAATAAAAAAGTTGGCATTAAATAAATGTAATTTCGTAAAATTAAAGTATTGTTTAGTGAGTTTCAATATAGTATAAATCATTTTAAATGTAAAGAAATAAATCACATTCACATACAAATAAAAAAAATTTTAATTGAAAATACCTTTGATTGTGCTTGTACCTGTTCAGCTACAAATAATGTATTTTCACAAATATCATAGTCAAGACTCTAATAAAGGAGAAAAAAAGGGGACATTTAAAATAAAGCAATTAAAAATAAATGAATAGAAATTAAATTATAATAATCAAAAAAATATTTTTAAGGCCTATAACAAGCAAATTTAATTTACATCCAATATATAAAATTCTCGTGTCGCTGTGTTTGTAGCCAAACTCCTACGAAACGGCTTGACCGATTCTTATGAAAATTTTTGTGCATATTTGGTAGATCTGCGAATCGGTCGTAATCTATTTTTTAAACCCCTAAGTGATAAGGGTGGCCCACCCCTAAATATTTTTGGCAAAATAATGTAGTGTTAACAATGTAGTGGTTTTTTTTTTTTAATTTTTTAGTCATAACATTACAGCACGTGTGTTTAAACAAAAATTAAAGTCTTTAATCGGCTTCATTTTTTTAACTTTTATTTAATTAAGTGATCTTATATAAATCAACATGTGTTGTGAACTCGCGCCAACAACGGCCGTTTCTCTACCTGTATATATTATACCCAACATTTTTGTGGAAATAGTTTTAATTTAAAAGAGAAATATTTACGTGTTAAATAAATATACGTGTTTTATCATTGTTAAAGGTAAGTCAAATAAAAAGAGCACAAATACTGTCATATTTGCACGTGTAGCATTAAATTATATTTACATGTGTAGCGCGTGTTAATGTCTTAAGTTAATGTTTTGTTAAGTTATATTCTTTGCACGTGTAGCATTAAATTATATTTACACGTGTAGCATGTGTTAATGTTTAGTTAAGCAAAATTATGTTAATTAAAAATGTTTAGTTAAGTCCTGAAGACATCGATAGTTTAATTTCTGCAGAAATTCCAAATCCGTCTACTGATCAATTGTTTGATATTGTCACTACAAACATGATTCATGACCCATGCGGCCATCTGAATCATTCATCGCCTTGCATAGTAGATGGAAAATGTACAAAGTGTTTTCCTAAAGATTTCACCAATGATACGTTTACACATGTCGACGGGAATCCAAAATATCATCGAAGAAGTACCGATAATGGCGGGCAATCATTTATGTACTAAAACTATCAGTAATGTAGACATTGAGATTGACAATTGTTGGGTTGTACTATATTCACCTTTGCTGAGCAAAACGTTCAATGCTCATATTAATGTTGAGTTCTGCAGTTCGATAAAGACATCAAATATATTCGCAAGTATGTGAATAAAGGAAGTGATAGGGCTGTATTTAGAATTGAAAATACCAATGTGAATGCTCCTCCATTGAATAACAATGATGAAATAATGAATTACCAAATTGGCCGGTGCATCAGCTCCAATGAAGCTGTCTGGCGTATCTTCGGTTTCCCAATTCATGAACAGGATCCAGCAGTTATCCATTTAGCTGTCCATCTTGAAAACGGCCAGCGCGTATTTTTCACTAATGAGACAGTGCTTGATCGTGCTATAAATACACCAAAAACTACTCACCGAATTTTTTTAATTGTGTAATCGTGCAGATGCTTTTGGTGCCTTCGCACAAACACTACTCTATTCAGAAGTACCACGCTATTTTACGTGAACTCAATAAAAAAAATGGATGCCCCGCAATCAAGGCACACCAGTTGATGCATGCCCCGGTTTATTCAAATTAAACAATTTGGGTCGTGTATATACAGTCAATCCAAAGCAGACTGACTGCTTTTATCTGCGACTGTTGTTGGTTAATGTCACCGGCCCATTGTCATTTCAAGATATACTTAAAGTAAATAGACAACAGTATCCTACGAATAAAGATGCATGCCTTGCCCTAGGCTTGCTAGAAGACGATAATCATTGGGACAATATGCTTACTGAAGCAGCATTAAGCTGTACAGGAACATAAATTCGTCTACTATTTGCTATAGTCTTGACTACATGTTTCCCGGCTCGAGTACATTGTGGGATAATCACAAAGATTTAATGACTGAAGATATATTGCATCGATATAGTACAAGGTGCAACGATCTAACGATATCATTCAGCGACGCAATGTACAATGAAGCATTGATTGCTATCGAGGATCTTTTCATTGTCATTGCTAATTTACAAATCAGTCATTTTGATATGAGTTCACCAAATCGAAGTGCATCTGATTTAATCAACACTGATATGAGGTCGTGAACTGCAGTACAATACTGTCGAAATGGTAGCGATTGTTACTCGCAATGTCCCACTACGGACTGATAAACAAAAAACCATTTACGACCACATTATGCTGGCAGTTTCAGCAGGACAAGGGACATTCTCAAAACAACTGTTAGATATTGACGATGGAAAAGTTGCTGTACATGAAAATACTGGATGCATAAAATTGCCAACAGATTTCTGCACAATAATCGACTCGCAAAATAATCTCATCGACCACATATTTCCCGATGTATTCCCACAATCTTGATTGGTTGGTAGAAAGAGCAATTTTTGCAGCAAAAAATGTGGACATTAATATCTTGAATTCGCAGATACAACAGTTGTTGCCAGGGGACTTGGTGTCATACAAATCTATCGATACAGTTTGCGATGCCAATGAAGCTGTAAATTATCCAATTGAGTTTTTGAATTCATTGGATTTGCCAGGCATGCCACCGCATCATTTACAACTAAAGGTTGGATCTCCGATTATTTTGATTCATAATTTGAACCCACCACGGCTGTGCAATGGAACACGATTAGTCATTAAAAAATTAATGGAAAACGTTATCGAAGCCAGCATTTTGAATGGCAAGTACCGAGGCGAAAATATATTGCTGCCACGAATCCCTATGATTCCCACAAATGTGCCAATTGAATTCAAACGTATTCAATTTCCAATTAGATTGGCATACGCAATGACAATCAATAAGTCCAAGGCCAAAAGATGTCTGTTTGTGGCTTAGATTTGGCCACACCATGTTTTTCCCACGGACAACTATACGTAGCATGTTCGCGTGTGAGTAAACCATCCAGTTTGTTTATGTTGGCTAAAGATGGACTAACCAAAAATATTGTAAACTCCGTTGCACTTAAAGATTGATGTTGATTATTTTTTAATTGCCATAATTAGTAGTAAATATGTAAATAACTATTTTTGATGTATATACAACTATTATATAATGCAATTTATAATATATTTGTTAATTTAATAAAGGATAAAATAAATAAATGGTTAGTGTATTATCATTTTATAGACCATCATTGTCTCCAACGTTCCATTCCTCTTCCAATCCTAAACTCATTTCCACACACTTATAGTAAGTTAGTTTTTTTTTTTATTTAACTAAAAAATATTTTATAGAAATAATGTATATGGCAAAACAATGTTTGCCGGGTCAACTAGTTTTATATAAAAATGAAAAATATTTGAAGATTTAATTTCAAAATTTTTCAATTTCAATGCTATTTTTTTAATATTGAAAAAAAAATTTATGGCTAAACAAATCTTGTAAAAGATTTGCATGCGATTTAAACTTGCATCAAATTTGTCTGCTTTATATTAATATCTAATCATAATCCTTTTCCAAACACAGATTGCCATATTAAATAAAATCGTCTGGTTAGAAAACTTAATTGTTATTACAAAGTATTTATTAATATAATTAAAATCTGCCCATGACTAAAAATCAATCCAAAATAATTAAAAATTCACTAATTATTCATTTCACTTATAAAAAGTATACTAAAAAAAGAGATTTACATTATTTGTTTTATATTGTGTTTGTTCATGCATATATAGTGTTATTTTTTTTATGACTAAAGTGTTGCAAATTTTTGTGAATACATTCCTTGAAGTTAGTCGATAGATAGTATGACAAAGTGGTCAACAACAATTGGAAGTAAAAATTGAACTGTTAGTGTAAATTGAAACAAAAGTATAATGACTCCCAGCTAATACTCTCAAATAACCGTTTTGTCAGAAACAAGGATACATTCATGGACAATTGATAAGAATCAAAATATTAGTAGACAATAAAGTGCCTAGAGATAATGTGGTAATTCTTCAAAAGTAAAAGTCTCACAAAAAATTATGTTGCAAGTCAGAAGATTAAAGCAATGAATGCTAGTGTGTACTATGCTAAATTTTGAAGCAAGCTTGGATAAACTGCAAATTGATCTTGAAACATGCAAAGTATGCTTTCAAAAACTTCTTAATCTAGATTCTATTACAAATGTTAAACAGTCTATTGTTTGGCAACTGTAAATTAAAATTACCATCAAGTAATCTTTCAGAAGTCTAGGTTTTATATGTTGAATGGCTCTCATTCAAAACATGATTTATGTCATTGACTGAAGATAATGATCAATTGTCAAAACAACAAAACTTATTTTATCTTCAGTCAGCACACAAGACTAACGCAAAACTAATTATGGTACAATGGTTTATTCAAAGCACTGAAAAAATTTTATGGGAACATATGATTGCTTATTATGAGTCATATTAATGAAGTGTTAAAATCTTATAAATACAGTTGTTGAATTTAATCGATGGATATTAAATTATAATTAACATATTTTTACAGAAATGCCTTCTTAAAAATAATTGTAAGGGTAATAATTATATGTTAATAACAATAAATTTAATGATAAATATAAAAGCTATTAAAAGAAACAATTATTTATAAATTTTGCAGAAAATTTTATTACTGATCTTTAACAGTTTAAATATACAATATGCTAATTATTAATATTACTTCAATAAACAATGATACTTGTTATGCTGGCTTATGATATCAACCATATAGTAAGAATAAAAGTGAAGGGGAAAAAATTATTGAAAAAGTCAGATCAAAGGGGTTTTTGTTGTTGTTGTGCAAAAGTTCACTTAAGAGAAAAACTTACTAAAGATTTAGTTTTACTTAGAAAACTAAAATATTGATGAATCATTAACTTTATCATTTCTGTTCTTATTATAAATTGTGGTTAAAATTAAGGATTAAAATAAAAATGCTTCATTAAATACAAAGAAAAATTAATTATATACCTCATATTTTTGAGATAACAAATTGGACATTCCAACAGATATCTTTCGGGATGGAGTACTGTCCACCATAGAGTTAAGACTATCAGAAAACAGCAAGGAATCTGTACTGTTATTCTGCTACAAAAGAAGAAAAAATTTGCATATAGATAAAAAATTTATAAGTAAAGAAGCACAGAATCAGTTTTTAAAATATATTGATATCAGCATCAGTTTGCCACTATGCTTTAGAACAGGGGTGGCCAATCAGCGGCCTGCCTTGAATATTTTTCCGACCAGTAAGATTTATCACACTTTTACAAAATATATTTAATTTCTAATGGACAAAGTAGTGAAAACCAATGTATTAAAAAATACTTATGTGTGCATCCATATATTCAAAAATTAACCATCGAAATAATATAATATTTTTATATATTTAATAATATTTTATAATATTTTTGCGATATATATTATTTATAATATTTTTAATATTATAAATAATATTTTTATAATAATATAAAAATATTATTTAATAATATTAATAATATTTTTAATATTATTAAAAATAATATAATTTTTTTGCTAATTTTTTGCGATTATATGGCAGACATTGCCTGTTTTATTTATTTTATAAGTTAACAATTATGAGTTCTCAGAATAATTAAATTATATTCTACAAGTGTGTATCTTGTGTGATGAGCGTGTGTCTTGGAACATCTATATAGCATGTTCTATGCTTCACTTTAAGTAACCTCAGTGATGCAGTGTCCATTCTTAGATACACACAGTTGATTGGTGATAGCAGAGTAAACCAGACTCTTAGTTAAAGTTGTTAGCGCTTTTCGTTCAACTTACAACTGCGAATCGTTTTTTTCTAAAATGAAATTGACCAAACACAAAACACGCTCAATAATGGAAGCTATCCTGCAACACCAATCACAACGTGCAAATACCCAAATTGAGATCGATCAGCAAAAGGTAACTGAAAGACTGGAGAAACAAATATCGCACTAGAAAAATAAATATGTTTTAATGATTCCATTTTTTTTTTTATATATAATTATATATTTTTTATATCTCACTTTGAATGTTATATATTTCATTACAATGTGTGTTTCATATCATTATTATAGTATCTATGTTCACATGCATTAATAATAGTAAATACAAAAATAATAGCTCATTATGTTTCAATTTTTCACTCAAAAAAATATCCATAGTGGATCTAAATCTAATATGGGATATATAATTTTACATGTGGCCCACAGAGTTATGATGCATTTTCAAAGTGGCCCACAAGATCTTTTGGGTTAGCCACACCTGATTTAGAAATTCGCAAAAAAAGAAAAAGTATATCTCCATGGCTTAACTATAAAAAGTAATATGCTATATTTCTTAATATAGTAACCTTCTCCACCTGTTTTATTACAGAGGCCTGGATTAATTATGAAAAAAATAAACAGGATAATTAAATTGTGTTTTATCCAAAAATTAATTTTCAGTGATTTACAGATATTTTTATATTTATTTTTTTTTATTTATATGTCAAAATGTTTCATACTTTATTATGATGGATATATCAGAAATTTTGATTTACTAACTTTTTTTAAATTTGCCAATGAAAAATGTTTCATAATGAATATTTTTTCACTAAAAATTATTTATGCTTAATTCGCCAGCTGGTAGAAAGGATATCATTGAATTTCTCTAGACAAAAAGAATTGTACAAAGTTAACAAAAAAAATTGAAAGTTTATGGGATATAATAAAATAATAAGAACTCCAAATTTCTATTTACACTCCAAATCTATTTTTTCTAAATTATTTATAACTTTCATGTTTGATTTTCAAACAATACATATTTTATAATTGTTTTTAAGATCATTAATTTGTTTGTTTTTTTACTAAAAAAATTACTCAACACTACTTCTTAATTTTTAACTCTTTTTGCTTTTAAAAATACTACTACAATATTAAACTTAATCAATTGCTGGCAAGAATGTTTTTTTAATAAGAAGAATTATATATTATTTATTCTTACTTGTAAAAATCAAACAAAAATGATTCTAAAAGAAAATTGTAATTTTAAGAATTTTAAACTCTTCGTATACAGCAGACAATAATGTAATCAACATATCAAGAAATGTTACTCTGAAATGTTTCAAATTTTCAGGTTATTCTAATAAACACTTGTAAAGGGATAAAAAACATTGTTATTCAAAATGTCACAAAAAAGTACATTTCCATTACAACAGAGTCCAATTGTTTGGAGGCATTTTTTGACATTGCTGTTAGTTGAAATTAAAAAGAAAGAAAATATGGATGCTAGCCCCTCATACAATAAATCTTGAAAGTGGTAAAGAATAATTTAAGCTGATTTCTTATTAGAATACTGGTAGAATCTTTATAACTTTTTATAATGTCTCTACAGCACCATGTTTTATCAAAATAAAGATTCTTGCAATCATTTTCTATATATTCAGAAGGAAAGATAATTTTACACTAGTTTTTAAGTTCCAAATTTATAGTGTTTGTCAATATGCAGTCATGTCAACTAATGTATTGGAATAATAGTTCAGAGAGGAAAAAAAGCACCAAAAATGTAAAAAACTTCATATAGATGCTAAAAAATTCAATTCAGTAGTGAACACTAAATCAAAGTTATGTCATTGGTTACTCAATTAAATGTGTTTCCAAGCAAAAACTTTAATGATTGGATTGAGTTATAATTATGCATTTTTTACTGGTTGTTAATGATTTTACTTTTTCCAGTTGATTAAATTATATTTAATTGTATATTTAGAAATGTCCAGGCCAGATAAAAGATAGAATCGCCTGATATTTCACGATTTTTTACCGGTTTTATTAACTATTTACAAGAAACTATTTACTTGTTTGACATTATGTTATATGAAAATAAATTTTAAAAAAATGCTGGCGGGAAAATAGTATTCGATATTTAGCAAATAAAATTAATCGAAATGACATTATAAAAGTGAATTCATACTTCGTTTGGTAATACTAATCCAGTATCTCCTGGTTGCAATAGTGGAGTTCGTTCGTTTGGAATTGTACTGGAGACAACATTATTCAACCTATTACGAAACTTTAAGTTGCTATCCATTATGCTCCCTTTAGTAATTAACACAGTCCAACAGTACGAAATAACTTAAAAGATAGCTTAGTTCTCGTTTGAAAACATCACAATGAATGCAAAGTAAAACCATAACCATGAGACATTGTTTACATCATTGCACTTACGTAATGAATTTTCCACTTTCTTTTAAAATTTCAGTTTTTGTTTTAATTTTGCAAAAAATTTTAAAAATTGTTTAATTAAGTGATGATTGCTATCAATTATTTCTTTTTTATTATTATATGGATTTTTGGTTTTTATATTTTTCATATAATTGAATTGATTTTAAATGAAAGATATATAGTAGCCACTATGAAATCAAATATATCTCTCTTACTACTCCCAATGAGCCTCCAATCAAACGCTGCAAGCAACCTTATAAATGTCACTAACATATTTTATTGGTAAATAAAGAACTGAGCCCAACTCGCTTGGCGATATTCTTTAAGTGAGCAACAGAATTAATTCTTTGAATCGGGCATTAAATGATAGAGATTGGTTTAGTTTGTCGCTCTACGGTCATCTTGTGTACATGAGGGGTAAACAGACCGGGACCTACAGTTTAAAGGGGATTCCGAACCACTAACAAATGCCACCGTCCGGATTCGAACCTGAAGCCTGTGATACCAAACGCTAGAGCGTTAGCCACTTGGCCACCAGGCCGCTAAATGCCAGGGAATAATACATGTTATAATACTTCTCATGTAAACTACACTCGCAAAATCACCGATGATGAAATCATTAAATTCATTTAAACTTTAGATCCAAAAAAATCCGCAGGAATAGATAAGAAAAGTAATGGTATGATTAGCTCCCTACCACCAAAGTTCATTTGGTGGCTAATAGTCATACTAAAAAATATTCTTAGTCTGTCGTACTTTTCGAATACATGGAAAATTGCATTAATTTCTCTGATTCATAACACGGGTTCTAACCAGTCACTTTCTAGCAATCATCAGATAGTCTCATTTTTTGAAATGTCTTCAATTTTAGCAGGAGGTATATTGTGTATCACTAGGACCAGGATTTTCATCTGGGTTAAGGCAAGCAAATTTGAAAGATAACTTAATAACAGTGGGATGGTATTAGGCCGTTTAGCTAAATTGTTTCTTTGCTTTTGTGTGACCTTAAGTTTTTTCTTTTTAGTAGGAGTAGTAACCGAGTTGTTTGAATCATTGAGTTTCACCAAGATGAGACTCATTTGCTTTCTTAAGTTTTTATTGGTAATATTAGATAGCGTAAGTTGTATAAAAAGATCTAAATTAGGTATTTCAGGTTCAATTTTTAAGCAATTTTTAATATTGTTCAGATGATCATTGAGGTTTTCGCACTCAATGAATGATGAAAAAATGTTGATACTAATATTAAGTTGATCAATTTCTTGAATAAAGTTAAACGCTGTCGGGTTAGTATTAACGTCAATCAAATGAAGCATACTGGTTGATTGGTCAGCAGGGGAGAGAGACATGGTTGTTCTGTTAGAGGAGAGCGAAACTCCTTCGACAACAGCCATAATAGATTAAAATAAACAAAACCATATATTAAAAAAATACTGACTAAAACAGAAAATAAATATGCACTTTACTGAGTCATCATTGTTGAATAAAGATGCGTTCGTTAAAGATGCGAAGCGTTCATCTACTCAATGGTATGTGAAGGCAGTAGGAAATAAAAGTCATGAAAAATAGATAATAGTAATCGTATGACTTGAGAGAAAAAAAAGAAGAAAGTAAGGAAAACGTAAATCATCCGTGATGGAAACGTAACAAGAAGTTTATGATCAGTAAATATGCGTTGAAGTAAAATATCTAAAAAGCGATAAGTGAGCAGGAAATTATGGTGGTTTGAGGCTTCGATTCCACTTAGAAGTAGAGAAAGGATACTTGTATTTTCCATTCAATTGCGTAAATATAGTTTGTGCCTTGATGAGAGGGTTTTCGTGAGTTGCAATAGTATTGAAGAAATTTCTAGAAAGTTTAATAATATAGTTGTCAATAGAATCAATTTTTAAATCTTGATGAATTGTAGAGTTACGGACAAACCAGGGTACACCAGTGATAATACGAAGAAGTTTGTTTTGAATAATGTGTACAGATTTCTTGTTAGATTGTGCAGCTAGACCCCAGATTGAGGCAGCATAGGTAAGGATAGGCCTAAGAACTTGTTTGTAGAGAAGAAGTTTGTTTGACAAAGTTATTTTAGAAAATTTATTAATGAGTGGTAGAGTGAGATAAAATTTTTTCC
>BPLQ01014372.1:0-10035 GCA_021605075.1 Caerostris darwini | reverse complement strand
AAGCCTTTCAGTGCAATAACCGCATAGTTATGGCACAAAGGAAGCATTTGGATGATTTTTTACGTGGCAGAATATCGGACGACTGTAATGTGGACGACCCAGCTGCTGGAAGTCTAACGATAACAGGCCACATCTATCGGGGATGTCATTCTGGAACAACATGTCGCCAAGTTTGTTTCGTGGCGCCATGGGTGCTGAATTTCCATTTATGGATGACAGCATACATCCTCATAGTGCAAACATTGTAGAACCCGAATGCCTTCAATTGGAGGATATCACCCGTATGGATTGGCCAGCATACTCACCAGTTTGAATCAATAGAGCATGTGTGGGATATGCTTGGCCGACAATTGCAGCCCGTCAACCCCCTCCCACCTGTCAAGCCGGAACTTCGGAGGGCATTGCTTGATGAATGGTGTAATATTCCCCAAGATCAGCTTGATAATTTGATACTCCTTATTACCGGCGTTGTAAAGCCCATATTGCATCGTCCGGGAGACATACTCCATATTAACCATCTTACTAACCATGTTATACTGTTTTTTGTAAATAGGTTCTTTTTTGAAATTTGCTCCAGGGAGTAAAAATTGCAATTTTTATTAATTATGTCAAACATATAGCATCTTTTTTGCTCTTTACCTTTTGTTTAATAAATAGGCTTTACAAATAAGTCAAATTTGTTTTGCTTCTGTGTCTTTCTTTGCCTGAACTTCATTATCCTTAATTTATGGACATGAGTGTAATAAAGTATTTGTGTTTGATATTACATTTAAATAAAATATTTCGTTGCATTTTTTGTAGTAATCAATGTATCAATCAATCAATGTAATCAATGTGTAGTATCAATCAATCAATGTAGTTGCATTTTTTGTCAAATTAAAGTATTTAAATACAAAAATAATATATATATATATATATTACAGTGTTTTTTATTTTTATTTTATTTTACTTTACTTTATTTAATTCTTACAGTCGATATCAGTTATCTCTTTGCCAAACTGAAACATTAATATGTTGTTGATAACTCTTAGTTAAACGAGCACCATCTTCCCAAAATCTCGAACACTATTGTAATGATATTTTAGCATTCGGACATCCTGACGGACAATCGTATTCAAATGTCACGAGTACAATTCACAGTATAACTAAAATATATTCCATTACAATTATTTATTTACTCCAAGCACAGTATTTAACATACATTCAAACTTCTTTTTAACACACGACATAAACAATTAGATACAATTAAGATGCAATGATACAATTTACTAATAATTAAATTTTTATATAATACATAATTATAGTTAAAATATGAATACGCATCTTATAAACACAATCATGTAATTATTTTTAAATTGTATACAAATTACAACTTGTAGCCTGACCGCCGAGTGACTAGCGCTCTACCTCTCAGTGTCATGGATGTTTGCAGTGGTTCGGAATCCCCCTTAAATATTTGATCCTGGTCTAATATGACTGCAGAGCATTGGGTATAGGGTTGATAACCTTACCCCGTAAAAAGAAAATATCTCCTGTCTTGAAATCTGCCAATAGGCAGACGGCCTTGCTCACCATGGGCTGTTGCTCCATTGAAGAAGGTTGTTTGGTTTGTTGCTCTGCCGTCATTTTGTGCACACTTTGGGCTAATCAAACCGGTACCTACAGTTTAACGTGAATTCCGAACCACTAACAAACACCCATGCCACCGCCAGGATTCGAGCCTAAAGCCTGTGGTACCAAAACCCAATGCGCTAGCCAATTGGCCATCCGGCCGCCCAATAAAGAAGAAGAATTACAACTTAATTATCATTTTTCATAAACATTCCATTGCAAACGCCAAAACCATAAATTCGACATTTAAAGAATAACTTAAACAATAATAGAGAGTTTTTGCATACCGTGTTTTGGACGTTCGTTAGCTTTTTCTCCCTAGCGCGCATGCTCATAGGAAATTGCGCATGCGTATCTGTAATAATGTTTTCTATGAGCATGCGCGCTAGGAAGAAAAAGCTAACGGACGTCCAAAATACAGTATGCAAATTATTCATGTTTTCCAAAAGATTAAAGAGTTCAAAAAACATAATCGGCTCATTAAATTATACTCACACTCTTTAATCCGCATTCCATAAGCATCGGTCTAGCAACAAGACGTCACGGATTTCTCCTCTTTTCAAGATATGGCTCTTTTGAACTTTAGCTTAGATCAATGACATCGTCTTTACCGCCAGAATTTTCTGTTTCGTAGTTTCAGCCACTCACATGTGGTATAAAAATTGCCTTTCTTTTATCCTTTAGCTGTGCCACTATAAATATCACTCGGTAGAACAACAACAAAGGTCACTAAATATTCGGGTTGCATCTGAATTAATTGCCCCGTTAATGCTGGTGATATCTTCTTTACCATATTCTCTACATGTTCATGTATGACATAACAGCACTTTTTCTTATCATAGCCTTCTTTCATCTTTTATGTTGCTTGTCTATTCGATCTCCCGTTGATGCTTGTATCTTTTCTTTGTCGGTTCAATTTTCAGTAGTGTTGTCCGCTTGTCTAAAATACCATCCTTGGCGCCTATCCGTGCAACGTTTCAAAATCTTATGGGTAGTTTTGTTGATCATGTTATTCAATTTAAATTTTTTTAATTCTCACGTCTTAGACTGTATGTAAACTACTTTCTATGGATTTTCAAATCGTTGGGATTATTGAGCTGTTTATCAGCAGTTGAGTCTTATCTTGAAAATTAACTTAGCACTTATATTCCGCAATGAGGGGCCCGAATGGCCGAGTGACTAGCGCTCTGATGCTCGGTACCACAGGTTTCGGGTTCGAGTCCCGGCGATGCCATGGATGTCGGTAGTGGTTCGGAATCCACTTTAAGCCGTAGGTCCCGGTCCTAATAGGATCGTAGAGCGTTACGGGGGCATTGTTACTCAGCGTCCGTGGCTTATCTTCAAGTTACACGCGCCCCCTGGATAGTGCAAAGTGAGTACATTTGTGCAGCGTTTGCCTTAAGTCATCCAAGACCAAGTTGTCTAAGTGTCTGCCAGCTGCATTAGAACAACAACAAAAAAAAACATTCCGCAATGAATTAACTTAACTCTGAATTTGTTAACAGTTTTGCATTCATGTGTACTATTGTTTGACAATCAGTTAGTTATAATTGCGAATTTTATTCTTCACAAAAATTGTCCTCTTTCTAATAGGCATTAGTTCTAATTTATTGTAATATTATTTATTTATTTTTAGCTTCTGTGGTCTACTTATGTGTCTCTATGGTCCATATTCCTACGGTCATCAGTTACACTTGGAATAAGCACTCTGGCTAATCCTTTGGAAGTGGAATCAGTATGCACATCCACAGCTAAGTCAAGATGGTAATGTGATAGTAAATGATTTACCGCTCTTTACTTCTTTAGTTCATGAAAATCCTTCTGTTGCTCTTCTTTCCACTAACATTCCTTGTTGTTTGGAGTCAAACCTATTTAATAATTCTATTCTTTGAACATATTTTGGAATAAATCTTCTGAAAAAATCATCGTGAATTACGAAATTTAAATTATGAAATATTTTGAAATAATCTAAAAGTCTACATATGTCATGAACATCTTCTGGCGTAGTTAAAATTAACTTGCCTCGTTAGTCGACTACCTGGTGAAAGTTTTTTCTTTCGGATTTTCTCCCATACGATACTCATGCGGGGTTGTTCCACCTAAAAGTCCTCGCCAAAGGCCCTGCAATCCATCTTCAGCGACAAGGAGCCAAGTCAGACTTCTATGTGCTGGTGCTCCATAACCGTCAGAAGCTACCCCTTTCCCTCCATCTATGAGCAGAATACTCATGGGATATCCGTCCTGCACTTCAGGACATTGAAGATTAGGCACAGCAAAACTGGTTTCATTTCAATTTCATTGCAACTATTTTCTAACTGTGATCCTCTTATTGTATTACCAAGTGTATTTTCATGCTCATCTAATTTTTTGGCAAGTTCACTAGTAGAGTAGACTAGGTCACTAGTAGTTTGTAGACCATTAGATTAGACATGGCTTTCATATGTCCAATGGTTTACAAAATACTCTTTCGGTACGTTCAGCATATTTTTCGGGAAATGATCGGTAGTTATTAATTCTTTTCAAAATCATCAGTCTGCATGCACTCGTGAAAATATTTCTGCAATTTCTTAGGAACAAATGACATTAAATTCACATACAACTGTTACTTCTGTAACCTTTTTGCTACTAGTCATTTTCAATTTTTAAAATTAAAATACACGTTCGTCAAAATTTTTTTTCTCGTTCACGTTCACGTTCATGTTTTTTTTTTAATGCTTGTAGCAATTATAGTTCTCAACAAACTCTTTATCGCATTTTTCATTTAGTGTTAATAACTCTTTCAATAATTCTAGCATTTTCTTGCAATTTAATGCCTAATTCATCAACCAACACCAATGAATCAGTTTTCCTTTCAATAGATAATAATGTCTTATTTAACTAGTCATAACAATTTCTCACTCTACAATAAGCAAGATCAGAATTAATAATTACGTGTTATAAACTTTAAATAATTACGTTGTTTACAATACTACTACATACATCAATTAAAAACCATAATTATGTCTTACGCAATATACGGTTATTCTTCCCAGTTCCAGACATCAAGGTTGTGCAATTTTGCACTCAAGATGACAAAACTTCGCTGTGAGTTACTGTTTATTTAAGCCTCGGAATCCGCTCCTAGGATTATTCGCCATGATGAAATATTTGCTGTTACGAAAACTCCCATCTCTAATATTTTCTCACACTCTTCGGTCGTTGTTTTCAAAAAGGTTCACTGTGAATTTTCTAATTTTCCACACATTTATATTATGACATACGCCCTTAAGTTATGCTTGCTAAATATACATTATTTTTGATACCCAGTACAAATTAATTTTAATTGCAATCAAAACTCGATATGGTGTTGTTAGACACGTTAACCTTTAAACATTTTTATACCTTTATGCAATAATTCAAACCTATAAAGAACGCGCTAGACCATCTACCAAATACACATATTAAACACCAAGAATTCCGCAATAACCCATTTAAAAGAAATATACTTATAAATCCGCAATAACCCATACCACAAATAAGCGTACAGGTTCTAATGCCTTCAGAGACTTACACAAAATAGAAAAGGAAGCACATACACATGAAATAAATCAAATGACTATTTCAAGATTTAAAATATAAATAAAAATGTATTTAATAATACCAACAATTTAAATAGTTAAAAATACGTCATACAATTAATATTATATTAGCACAAGTGAATCTCAAGTAAGCATTAATCGAATATAATATATGTATATACAATATACCCAATAATAATTAACAAAAAAATATGAGTGTCCCTACATATGCAATATCCACCAGACTAAGCCCATTCCATGTTCATATGCCACAACTGCTGGCAATGTCGAGTTTTTTTTCAAATTTATGGTTCCTTTTTATGTAATACAACATCAACAATCAAAAATTGAACACCCTGACTCACGCACCTGTCAATATCATGATCTTCGGCTACATCCATGCAGTAGTAATAACATAATAACCCATGACGTTAAGATATTTATCATGTGACGAGTGTATATTTCAGCTAACCGTTTAGAAATTTTCCCATTGATTTGTACTGGACTCATTACTTTCGTTGTGTTGAATAAACGGTGAAATATGACCCTGAGTTTGCTTGTGCCAGGTAAATTTGTAAAAGATTGGCCTTCTTTTCCCAAATATGTAGGAACTTATTTATTGTTACATTGAATGAACATGGAATGTTTTAAAAGAACTTTTATTGAGTATGTACAATTCATACCTGTTTTATTTCGTGACCTGTTTCAAAATGTAGCATATTAGATGGGTAATTTTTATTTTGATGAATAGATATAATATTAATTGATCAAAATTCATTTATACATCAATTTCTGAGTTTTATAACATAACATGGATGATGGTCAAGGGGTGACTATTTGGCGATTATCTATACCAGTGGTTCTCAAAATTTCTGAAGTGGGGCCTCATTTAAAATCCTACAAATAATGGTAGGCGCACTACATACAAAAAAGAAATATATTATAATAGTTAAGTCAAATATTACAAAAAAGATAATGTGATAAAAAATAAAAATGAAACACACTTTAAGTTTATTTACCTTTGTGTTTATGACAAACATAAGCCTGAAATGTCCTAGCGATTTCTTCAACTTTTAGGCATATATTTGAAAAGGGAAACTCTTATTTCCTCGTCATTATATTGAAGATTTCTTCTCCTCTAACACTTAATTGTGGTGAGGATAGAAAATTCTAATTCATATAAATATGACGTGGAAAATTGTAAAATTTTCAAAACGTTTTGAAATATTGACACTCTTTCTTCTTATAAAGAAGGTTTCAAAAGACAATTTTTGCACGATTGTCAATTCAAAAATTGTCAATAATTCACGATCAGTAGATAAAACTCTTCTTCTTTTTCAGTTAATATTAAATGATCAACTCGATAACTTATAGAATGCAGAGTTTCATTTACTGCAATGGAACTTTTTTTAACAACGAAAATCTCATAGACACTACTGCTTCTAGTAGCACTCTTACCACTCCACTTCTTCAAGTTACCACTCTTAGTTTCTCAGAAACATTCGTTGGCGTATTATCGATGTTTGGTACTCTTTACGTGAAAAAAAGAGGAAGAAAAGCAATCAGACAAGTTAGTTGATTATAATGAAAGCTGTCTTTGAACGGGGAGATAGACAGGAAAAAGTAATTATATTTATTTTTATATCTGGACACATATTTCTCTGGAATACCACAGCGGGCACCAACCAGTGTGCCCGACCCCACCATTTGGAAACCACCGATTCTCCAGGGGTCTCCAAACTACGACCCGGGGGCCAAATCCGGCCCTCCAGTGTCCTCCATCCGGCCCGCGACAGTGAATAGCTTATTGTTGCTGTAATAAGTTGGTTAAAACACACATTAAAACACTAGAAATTATAGATAATAGCAGAAAAATTAAAACTGTTTTGGCCCTTGGTACTTACTGGCGTAAACAATGTGGCCCGAAGGCTGGAAAGTTTGGAAACCACCGATCTATACTATTGGGGAGAAGGGGGGGGAGGACTCCTATCTTGCAACGAATTTCAAAACAAATGCATTATATTTTTAAGATTCTAACTAAATATATATTTAAATTTTCTAAATATTTGACATTTTTTACTACTAATTAATAATTATTTTTGATACTTTGTTCATTTTATTGGAATTATGTATATCATGTTAATTATTACTACATTGTAAATTGTATAATTTATCACATATATTTTACTGTTTCGTAATTTTTCTAAAAGTACAATTTATCTGTGTGTCATTGCCTATTTTTGAATAATAAATATACTAACGCAAAAATATGTAATTATCTTTCTGAGAAAATACGTACAGAAAATGAGCCAAGCAGCGATGCGGCGCCAATTCTAGTACGAATGGCACGATAGTCTCAGAGAAAACCTAAGAAGAAATGATGAGAAACATTGAAAAGATATAATAATTGAATATAATTACGATGCTGTAACCATGAAAGTATCAAAATAAAAATTTTAAAAAGTAAAATTATAAAAATTAGTATCGTAATTTTTACTTTTTAAAATTTTAATTGCAATTTATAAAATAAAATTTACCAACAACATTATTTTAACATTCATTCTTTAGAAATGTATGTTAAAATGAAAATCTAAGAATCATGAATTATGACTTAAAGTAAATTATTTTTTAAGTCATTGACAATGAACTACATTTTTCTTTTTAAAAGAATTAAAAAGAACGTTGTGTATATTTTTTTCACAAATTCGAGGAAATATATCGCAAATCCTACTTTCAGTTATTAAAAATTCATGATAATAATAAATTAAATAAAGACAAAATTATTCTGAGCTATTTTTAAACCATCATTAGAAATATTTTTTAAACAGGATTTCTCCTTCATGCCAGCTTTTATTTTCAGAAAAAAGTCCAGAATTTCTAAACTAACATTCCTGTAAAACACGAAAACATAATAAACATTTTAATTCTGTATAAAGTTGATTTAAGACATTTTGTTACATTTTTAAATAAAAATGAAAATATATTGTATTATGTATTTTTTTTACCGTAATTTTATAAACTTGTTGTTGTTGTTGTTTCTTATCCCACTTGGCTGGCCAAGCTCACGAGCCCATATGGACTCATGATTGAAGGGGAAGGAAGCAGCTTCTGTTGTGATGGAGCACCCGTAGGTAGAAGCCTGACTTTTGCTCCGTGACGCTCTTACAGTCATAGGAGACTGGGACCTATGGCTTAAAGTGGATTCCGAACCACTACAAACATCCATGGCACCGCCGGGATTCGAACCCGAAACCTGTGACACCGAGCGCCAGAGCGCTAGACACTCGGCTATTCAGGTCCCAAATTTGCCAACGGCACGCAGTGTTCCCAGGTGGTCACCCACCCAAGTACTGACCGCGCCCAATGATGTTTAACTTCGGTGATCTAACGAGAACCGGTATATTCAGCATGGTACGGCCGTTGGCTAAACTTTAAAATACAGAAAACAACTCGGAAGAAATATTGAAGTTAAACATAATCAGCATGTATTCAACCATAGGAATCTGAAAAATAGAATACTTTTTCAGTACTTAATATGGGTACCTTAAGCCACAGACAATAAATATATAAATAAATATTTTATTATAAATAAAAACTTATACAATGTAATTAAAGCAGAACTTGTTTGTTAGAATTTTGAACCTCAGACTTCGTAGCTTTTAACAAGCCTATTTCTGAAGTTTATATTATTTTCGGAAAATATACATGATTCCATTTTTTTTTTCTAGAATTTAAGAAAATAAAATCTTTCTCATTTGAAATTTCATGACTTCAATGGTTTGAAAGATTTTAGTCAAAAGAGTTTTTGTCAAAAAAATTATTTTACAACTTGTTTTTGACATAATGGTTATTGAGTTCTTCGATGTATCTGAATCATTTGAGATTTTTAATCTATTATATATAACTCCGGGGCCACGATGTTTGTTCGGGATGAACTCTGAAACTAACAATCCGATTTTAAATTTTTTTTTTCTCATATGTGTGTTTTGTTCCAACTTGAGAGATAGGATAGTTTTTATTCAGATTGTTTTTTTATTTAAATGCAAAATCGACGATTTTCATATTTCGTCATTTGGCGCCATTGACGTCATTTGGCGCAATTAAAATTTGCGATTTCTCATCCGATGGACGTAATTTTGAAAGTACATTCAAAATACAAGGTCAGGTGTACCATAAGATCGGGTCGTTGATGCCAATACCTAACGAAGAGCCAAAATTTCTTCAAATTTATTTTATGGGCAGTTCTGAAGAACGTGTGACAACTCGATGTCAGTATAATTTTATCGAACAAGCAAGTACAAAGAGCTATTGTAGAATTGTTGGAAATTCTTCTAGAAAATCATAACCAACTTATTAAATTATTTAACGAATTTATTTATTTTGACGAAAGACAGATTAACAAGAAATAGTGTTCATCGCTTAGTTCTTAGATAAATGAAAGTAATGATTATTAAAAATTAAATTTGGCAAAATAATTATAAAACAGTGTTAAAAATCAAATCTACCTCATTCATTAAATTAATAAAAATTTCTATTCGTTGAAGCTTAATTTGAACTTTTAATCATTCTTTACCAATCACTTCTTTAACAATACCAATTATAGTATCTAATAATTGAACGAAATACAAGAAAGCCACAGCAACGGGTGGCCGGGTCTGCTAGTATGTATATACACTATCTGGAAGAAAGTGACGGGACACCCCTCGAAAAGTAGAAAAGTCGACAATACAGCTGACACATGCGCAATAATAGGTATCACGTGTCAGCCATATCCTATAAATACTCTGTGGAGTCGACTAGAGTTGTTTTTTGTCAAGATGCCGCCACGGGAAGAGTTGTCTGAGTTCGAGAAAGGTGTGTTGGTTGG
>BPLQ01014371.1:0-106140 GCA_021605075.1 Caerostris darwini | reverse complement strand
TAGACGCGAAACTTAATTCTGGTATACTATATTAAACTGGACAAACATTCTCATGTATTTCTGTACTCAGAAAATAAATGATTTTTTGGTTCATATAATTTAACATGCTGATTTAATTACTAAAATATTTAATTTAATTGTTGTGAAATGATAGTGTTTGGTAAGTGTAACTATATTATAAATGACTATTGTAATTAATTTTATGTACAGTGTACATGTGATTTTTTTATTTATTTATTTTTATTAGTTATAAGTTATTTTAAAATTATTTATTAAGTTATTTTAATATTTTTTATTTATTTATAAATTGTTTTTTGTTTATATTTTTTTTTCCTACACAGTGGTAAGAGCGTTCACTGGCGTACAGAAGAAATGGTCAGTCGGCCTCGAGACTCTCACCGAAGAAGAAGTACAGTAGAACTTGCGCATCCGCTGAGAAAGGGTTAGAGAGGAATGGTTACTAATTCCAAGATAAATATATTTAGCACAAATCTGTGTATGTTAGCCTAAACACTCTCACCCATAGAAGTCTATTTCGTGCATCCAGCCCCTAGCTGAGTATATGTGTGGTGATTCTGCGTGTGTAAATATAACTGTGAGTTCTCCAACCTGTGCCTCAAGTATCCCAACCTCACCCATTTACAATCTTGTTGCCAAACCTGTACACTACAGTTTATAATTGCTCATTATTTCCCTAGTTAAAAAAACATGCTTATATTTGAAGACAAACTATTTATTTTTAATAAAAAAATATGGTTATTATTTAATTAAAATAATTAACCTTCTTTTGAAAGTCATTTTAAGTGAGTAAAGCTTTTTTTCCACTTCGTCCCAAAAGCAAAGAATTGTAATAGCCTACAGTAAAAAAAATGTTGCCAAAAATCTCCAAACTTTCATCGTATATGTTAAGCTACAAGCTCCTTAAATAAATGCCTAAAACTAATTTTAAATTAGTGCAGTATATTCCATAGTGTAACATTATTCCTCTTACTTTATTAAGCAAAGTGGCCAGTTCCGCATAAACTTACAGCAAAATGAACATGAGAATAACAAGCCATCACGCCAATGCTGACAGTGGTTAATGCAGATTGTAAAAGCCACTTGAGTAGTATTATGCTTGTCTCAAACAGGCAACCACGATGAGTGCTCTATTATTTTACTATTCTACGGTCTGCACCTGTCGTTCTTTTGTATTGAATTCAATGGAAATTATTTTCTAGACACATATTTCTCATTTACAGATTCGGACCCCTGAGCCTTTCTCTTCCTTGTTGAATTTGATTTAATTTCTTCATTTGGGAAGCCCAATTTGATAACAATCACACCAACTACAGGGCACATTGATAAACCTGATTTTTTACGGAATTTCCACTTTTAATAAAATTAAAATTTATTTTCAAAATAATTTCAAATACATACAATTTTTTCAACACAAAATTTATATTTTAAAACTAAAATTAAAAATAGCAAAAAGACAATTACAAACACACATTTTATTACTGAGATAACTTGAGACCAAATTCTATTTCAATAATCTGAGATTTATTTTATACTAATTAGTAACCTTTTACTAATCCTTTAACTATTAGTTTATTACATTTAAATTACCCTTTATCTAGTGTTTCTCATAGTTTAAATGAAAAAAAAAAACTAGTCATTTAATCTTTTAGTGTCTCACGCTTCTTTTACTAATTAATAAAAAATAAATCTCAGAAATAAATCTCTTTCATTAAAACCTTTAACTATTAGTTCATTAAAGTAATATCACGTGCTATATAGTTTTTCCCATAGTTTATTCACTTAAAAATTAGGCATGAACTTGCAATATTTAATCTCTATTTGCCTATTTTCACACATTTCACCGCTACCTACCATATTTTTCTGCATTCCTACCATTTCTTTCTAACCAGTGTTTCCTAACTTTTTAAAAAATATACATGTATGTACAAAATACCACGTATTACTGAGTCATTTACCTTACTGGAAGCCCCTTTTTTTCACATCGAAAACCCTCTTGGGAAATAAACTTACAACATCAGCCTGTCTGTGCCCAGCCATCTTTCTTGGCATAAAAATTAGGTTGATACCCGCGGCAGATTGAGAAATATCGAAAAGAAGGCCCTTCCTAATGGATTACGCGCGGGTTTTTTCCCCCCTTATCTATGTGAGGGGAAAAAAGGCACGAAATTAGGAAGCCTAATGAGACAGGCTTGCTTGTTGAAAGACTTTTTGAAACCACTCTAGAAAAGGGATATATAAGGAGCTAAAAGAGGAAAAACAGCAGGTGAGTCTGAGAGAGATAGTGAATCTCTTGGCGGCCTTTCAGAAGACGCTGGAAATTTGACGAAAGATATTTCTCCCTGATGTTTAAAATTTGTTTCTTAAGCGAGTCATTCTTTCTTGATGGACTGATAGGTACTTCAGGTAGTTTGCAAGTCTTTAAAAGTGAAGATTAAGCGCTTGTAAAACATGTCACTTAATTTTTATTTCCATATATATTTTTTTTTAATCTTACGACGGTACTCCTGTTATTTAGTATTTTTTGATGCACAAGTAAAATAACAGATATTGAATAATGGATAAATATATATTCTACGTACATGGCATCTTTTTTTTATAATATAGTTATTTTGAGATGCATATTTTGAAAACAATATTCAATAAACTATATGTAATTTTAAAAACATGTCGTATATTTTGTAAATACATATATACACATACAAATGCTGTTCTTTTAATGTGGAGTAAATTCACTCAAAGTATTATAAATGTTTACAATAGTTTTTTTGATTACATTGAAATTGATTTTAGTGCATTTGGTCTATTTCTTTTTTTTATTTTATCTAAATAGGAAAAGTACTTCTCACAGAAAGGATAGTAATAATATTATATTGATAAAACTTCTGTTCTTTTTCTTCCCTAAATATATCCTCGCTTCATACTATCTTCGAATCATACAATAAATCATACAACAATTTGATTAGTGTACGCATTTTTTTTATATATTCGCTAAATAATAATTGTAAATTTACAATTACATTGTCATAAATAGGAATCATATGTAATAATATCTTTTAAAATTATTTCTAGTTTATTTAATAGACTAACGCTTTAAGTGTTCTGTAAAAAAATAAATTAAAAATTATCCAGTTTAACTTTTATGAACTGAAACTAAAGTTACTTTTAGGAATAATTTAATAATATATAACAAGTTTATGTTAGATGACAAATATTTTAAAATTTTCATCATAAATATGTTTGAATTTCAAAATAAACTTTAACGAATACTAAAATTTTTACAACTCAAAAATTATATTTTATATTTCAAATTAAAAATAGGCAAAAAAATTAAACTACTAACAAACAAAAAAAAAGGGGAAAACATAATAAATATGATTATCTACGTACTTCTGAGATAACTTGACAACAACTATTATTTTAAAGATTTGAGATTTATTTTTTACTAATTAGAGACCTTACACTAATTCTTTAACTATTCTTTCATTAAAGTAAATTTACACGTTATGTAGTGTTTCCCATGGTTTAGTCACATAAAAAATAGGCATATGCTCACAATATTTAATCTTTTTAACACAGTTCAACAATATCTACCATTTTTTTCCAGTATGACTACTATTTCTTTTAAACCAGTTTCTCCTACCTATTTAAAAAAATATATGCATATATGTACAAAATATCACGTATTACTGAGCTATATCCTTTCATTTAAATTACTAAGAATCCTTTTTTCACATTGAAAACCCTCTTGGGAAATAAATTTACAGCATCAGCCTGTCTGTGCCCCGCCATCTTTCATACGATAAAAATTAGGTTGATACCCGCGGCAGATTGAGAAATAGCGAAAAGAAGGCCGTCCTAATGGATTACGCGCGTATTTTTTTCCCCTTATCGATGGAGGGAAAAAAAGGGACGAAATTAAGAAGCCTAATGAGACAGGCTTGCTCATTGAAAGACTTTTTGAAACCAGTCAAGAAAAGGGATACATAAGGAGCTAAAAGAGAGAGATAGTGAATCTCTTGGCGGCGGCTTTTTTGAAGACGATGGAAATTTGACGACATATATTTTTCCCTGATGTTTAAAATTTGTTTCTTAAGCGAGTCTTTCTTTCTTGATGTACTGATAGGTGCTTGAGATAGTTTGCAAGTCTTTGAAAGGGAAGATTAGGCGCTCGACAAACATGTCAATTAATTGTCTTTTTTTTTTTTTTTTTTTTTTATTTTGAACGTGCTCCTGTTATTTAGTATTTTTTGATGCACGAGTTATGTAACAGATATTGAAGGATGGATAAATGCATTAAATAATGTCCACTAAATTAAATTTAATTATAACAATATCTTCATTTCGGAAGCTCAATAAGATAAAGATCACACCAACTAGAGCTCAAATTAATAATTGTGTCAATAAAAAAGTGCGTTTTATGTTTGCCTGTATTTATTTATTAAAAATGTATGTATATTAATAAAAAAATTATTTTCAAAATAAATTCTAACGAATATTATCATTTTCTGCAACTGAAAAATTATATTCTTTATTTCAAGTTAAAAATTGCAAGAATAAAATTTCAAACACACAAAAACGGTAAATTTGTTTTTTATATAATTTCCTTCTTAATTCTGAGTTCAATTGAGAAAAAACTATTATTTAACTAATATGAGATTAATTTATTACTAATTAGAAACCTTTTACTAATCCTTTAACTATTAGTTCATTAAATTAAAATTATGCGTTATGTAAAGTTTACCATGGTTTAGTCATGTTAAAACTTGGCATATGTTAGCATTATTTAATCTGTTTAACACAGTTCATCACTATCTACCATTTTATCCAGTATTCCTGCCATTTCTTCAAAACAGTTTTTCTACCATTTAAAAAAAATACATATATGTACACAATACCACATATGGCTGAGATATATCCTTTCATTTACCTTATTGAAAACACTTTTTTCACATCTAAAACCCTCTTGGGAAATAAACTCACAACATCAGCCTGTCTGTACTCAGCCATCTTTCTTGGCATAAAAATAAGGTTGATACCCGCGGCAGATTGAGAAATATCGAAAAGAAGCCCGTCCTAATGGATTACGCGCGTATTTTTTTTTCCCCTTATCGATGGGGGGAAAGGAACGAAATTAGGAAGCCTAATGAGACAGGCGTGCTCGTCGAAAGACTTTTTGAAACCAGTCAAGAAAAGGATATATAAGGAGCTAAAAGAAGCAAAACAGTAGGTGAGTTACAGCGAGATAGTGAATCTCTTGGCGGCCTTTTGAAGACGATGAAAAATTTGACGAAATATATTTTTCCCTGATGTTTTAAATTTGTTTCTTAAGCTAGTCATTCTTTCTTGATGGACTGATAGGTACTTGAGGTAGTTTGCAAGTCTCTGAAAGGGAAGATTAGGCGCTCGTCAAACATGTCACTTAATTTGTATTTCTTTATCATTTTTTTTTTAATCTTTTGATAGCGCTCTTGTTATTTAGTATTTTTTGATGCCCAAGTAAAGTAACAGATATTGAATAATGGATAAATACATATTATGTATAGATGACAATTTTGTTTTCATTATGTAGTTATTTTGAGATGCATATAATGTTCAGTAAATTAAAATTAATTGTTACAATATGCCGTACATTTTGTGATATATATATATATATATATATATTATATATAAAAAACGCTGATCTTTTTATGTAAAGTAAATTCATTCAAAGTATTATAAATTTTCAAAACAGTTTCGTTGATTACATAGGAAATTATTGAGTATATTTAGTTTATTTCTGGTTTTTCTATTTTATCTAAATATTATATTTCTAACATAAATGATAACAACTATAGCAATAAAACATCTGATATTTTTCGTCCTTTAATAAATCCTCACTTTAATCTATCTTCGAATCATGCAATAAAGAATCATACAAAAATAATACAATGAATTATACAATTATTTAATTACTGTAAACATTTTTTCTTATATATTCGCTGAATAATAATTGAAAATTTATAATTACAATGTCCTAAATATGAATCATATCTAATAATATTTTTTAAACTATTTTTAGTTTTTTTTATAGACTAGCTCTTTAAATGTTCTATAAAAGAATTAATTAAAAAATATCCAGTTTAACGGTGATAAACAGAAACTAAATTTCATTTTAGGAATAATTTAATAATACGTAATAATTTTATGTCGGATTACGAATTATTTTAAAATTCTTCATAATAAAGATGTTTGATTTACCAAATAAACTTTAACGAATACTAAAATTTCTACCACTCAAGAATTATATTTTATATCTCAAATTAAAAACAGGCAAAAAAAAAAAAAAAAAAATTGCAAACACACAAAATCGAAAAAAAATTATATATAATTTACTTCTTACTTCTACGATAACTTGAGACTACCTTTTATTTAATTAACTGTGGATTTCTTTTTACTAATTAGAAAGATTTTACTAATCCTTTAACTATAAGTTCATTACAAAAAATTACCCGTTATCTAGCGTTTCTCATAGTCTAGTCACTTAAAAATTAGTCATTGGCTAGCAATATTTAATCTCTTTCAGCGAATGGTTAACTAACATTTTTTCCATATTCCTACCATTTCTTTCTAACCAGTTTTTGTTACCATTTTATAAAATATACATACATTCACAAAATACCAAGTTTCGATGTGCTACATCCTTTCATTTACCTTAGTAAAAAACCTTTTTCCACATCCAAAACCCTCTTGGGAAATAAACTTACAACATCAACCTATCTGTACCCAGCCATCTTTCTTAGCATAAAAATTAGGTTGATACCCGCGGCAGATTGAGAAATATCGAAAAGTAGGCCGTCCTAATGGATTACGCGCGTATTTTTTCTCCTTATCGATGAGAGGGGAAAAAAAGGGCGAAATTAGGAAGCCTAATGAGACAGGCTTGCTCGTTGAAAGACTTTTTGAAACCAGTCAAGAAAAGGTATATATAAGAAGCTAAAAGGAGAAAAACAGCAGGTGAGTGAGAGAGAGATAGTGAATCTCGTGGCTGCCTTTTGAAGACGATGGAAATTTGACGAAAGATATTTATCCCCGATGTTTAAAATTTGTTTCTTAAGCGAGTCATTCTTTCTTGATGGACTGATGGGTACTTGAGGTAGTTTGCAAGTCTTTGAAAGGGAAGCTTAGCTGCTCGTCAAACATGTCACTTAATTTGTATCTCCTTTTTTTTTTTTTTAATCTTTTGATGATGATCTTTTTATTTAGTATTTTTTGATGCACAAGTAAAGTAACAGATATTGAATAATGGATAAAAGCATATTCTAGATAAATGACATTTTGTTTTTTCCTAATTTAGTTACTTTGAAATGCATTTTGTTTAAATAATATTCAGTAAATGTAATTTAACTGTAACATTATCTTCATTTGGGAAGTTCAATAAGATATAGATCACACCGTCTAGAGGGCACATTAAAAAATGTGTGAAAAAAAGTATTTTATGTATGTATGTATTTATTTATTAAAAATGCATGTATCTGAATGAAAATTATATTCAAAATAAATTCTAACAAATACTAACATTTTTATAACACACAGATTATACTTTTTAATTCAATTTAAAAAAAAAAAAAAAAAAAAAAAAAAAAAAAAAAAAATTGCAAACACACACAAAAACGGAAAAAAAAAACATAAATATATTTACCTTCTAATTTCTCCGATAACTTGAGACAAGCTTTTATTTAATTAACCTGAGAATTTATTTAGAAATTAGAAACATTTTACTAATTCTTTAACTATTAGTTTATTTCATAAAATTACCCGTTATCTAGTGTTTATCATAGTTTAGTCACTTAAAAATTAGGCATTTACCAGCAATATTTAGACCCTTACACCGTATGGTTACCAATAATTTTTTTCTGTATTCTTACCATTTATTTCTAACTAGTTCTTAATACCATTTAAAAATATATACATGTATATACAAAATACCACGTATTATTGAGCTATATCCCTTCATTTACCTCACTGAAAACCCTTTTATCTCATCCAAAACCCTCTTAGGAAATAAACTTACAACATCAGCCTGTCTGTACCCAGCCATCTTTCATAGCATAAAAATTAGGTTGATACCCGGCAGATTGAGAAATATCGAAAAGAAGGCCGTCGTAGTGGATTACGCGCCTATTTTTTCCCCTTATCGATGGGGGAAAAAAGGACAAAATTAGGAAGCCTAATGCGACAGGCTTGCTCGTTGAAAGACTTTTTGAAACCAGTCAAGAAAAGGGATATATAAGGAGCTGAAAGAAGAAAAACAGCAGGTGAGTTAGAGAGAGATAGTGAATCTCTTGGCGGCCTTTTTGAAGACGATGGAAATTTGACGAAAGATATTTCCCCCTGATGTTTAAAATTTGTTTCTTACGCGAGTCACTCTTTCTTGATGGACTGTTAGGTACTTGAGGTAGTTTGCAAGTCTCTGAAAGGGAAGATTAGGCGCTCGTCAAACATGTCACTTAATTTGTATCTACCTTTTTTTCTTTTTTTTTAATCTTTCGATGGTGCTCTTGTTATTTAGTATTTTTTGATGCACACGTAAAGTAACAGATCTTGAATAATGGATAAATACATATTCTAGATATATGACATTTTTTGTTTCATAATTTAGTTATTTTGAGATGCATTCTTCTTAAATAATGTCCAGTAATTTAAAATTAATTGTAGCTGGAATATATCGTATATTTTGCGAAAAGAATATTTTATTACAAAAGAACCGCTGTTCTTTGAAAATGAAATAAATTTATTCAAATATATTAAATGTTTTGTTGATTATATAGAAACTGATTTTAGCGAATTTAGTCTATAGTTACATTTTATATAATTACGAAAAGTCATTGAAACTTTAAAGTCTACAACTATAGAAATAATTTTTTATTTATTTATTTATTTAATTCATCACTTAAATATAACAGATTAAATGTAGGTAATTTGATTACTATTAACATATTTTGTTTTTCGCTGAATAATAATTGCCAATTTATAATTACAATGTCATAACTATGAATCATATCTAATAATATTTTTTTAAATTATTTTAATTTTATTTTATATACTAACGCTTTATGTGTTCTGTAAAAAATAAATTAAATACTATTTAGTTTAACTTTTATAAACAGAAACTAAATTTGATTTTAGGAATAATTTAATAATATATAATGATTTTGAGTTAGGTGACACAACATTTTAAAATTTTCAAAATGAAAATATTTTATTTTTAAAATAACCTTTAACAAATACTAAAATTTTTCCAACTTAAAAATTATATTTTATATTGTGAACAAAAAATAGCAAAAAGAAAAATTCAAACATATAAAAACAGAAAAAAAAAAATTAATAAATATGATTCCCTTCTTACTTTTGACATAGCGTGAGATTATATATTATTTAACTGATCTAAGATTTATTTTTTACTAATTAATTACATTTTACAAATAATTTAACTTTTAGTTCAGTAAAGTAAAATTACGCGTTACGTAGTGTTTCACATGGTTCTTTAATTAAAAATTAGGCATATACTTGTAATATTTAATCTCTAGAAAGCAGCTCATCTCTATCTACAATGTTTACCAGTATACCATTTCTTTCTAAACAGTTTATACTACCATTTTATAAAATATACATACATGTACAAAATACCACGTATTTCTGAACTACAGCCTTTCATTTACCTTACTGAAAACCCTTTTTTCACAACTAAAACCCTGTTGGGAAATAAACTTACAACATCAGCCTGTCTGTACCCAGCCTTCTTTCTTAGCATAAAAATTAGGTTGATACCCGTGGCAGATTGAGAAATATCGAAAAGAAGGCCGCCCTAATGGATTACGCGCGTATTTTTTCCCCCTTATCGATGGGAGCGAAAAAAAGGGACGAAATTAGGAAGCCTAATGAGACAAGCTTGCTCGTTGAAAGACTTTTTGAAACCAGTCAAGAAAAGGGATATATAAGGAGCTAAAAGAAGCAAAACAGCAGGTGAGTTAGAGAGAGATAGTGAATATCTTGGCGGCCTTTTCAAGACGATGGAAATTTGACGAAAGATATTTCTCCCTGATGTTTAAAATTTGTTTCTTAAGCGAGTCATTCTTTCTTGATGGACTGATAAGTACTAGAGGTAGTTTGCAAGTCTTTGAAAGGGAAGATTAGGCGCTCGTCAAACATGTCACTTAATTCGTATCTTCTTTTTTTTTTTTAATCTCACGATGTTGCTCTTGTTATGTAGTATTTTTTGATGCACAAGTAAAGTAACAGTTATTCATTAATGGATTAATGCATCTTCTGGATAAATGACAATTATTGTTTCATAATTTAGTTATTTTGAGATGCACTTTTTTCTAAATAATGTTCAGTAAACCAAATTTAATTGTAACAAGAACATATCGTATATTTTATGAAAAGAATACTTTGTAAAAAAAAAAATAATAATAAACCATTTGTTATTTTGATATAAAATAAATTCATTAAAAGTATTGTAAATGTTATCTGATTTCTTAAAAATTGATTTTAGTGCATGTATTCTAGAAGTTAGTTTTTCCATTTTATATAAATTTGAAAAGTCCTTCAAGCATAAATGTCAACAACTAACAACTATAGTAAAAAAAAAGCAATTTTATTTTTCCTAAAAAAATCTGCATTTTAATCTATATTCTAATCTTACAAGGTAGGTAATATAATTACCATTATCATATTTCGTTTTATATTCACTAAATAACAATTATAAATTTATAATTACAATATCCTTCTAAGATAAATGTCGAAAAATATAGTAATAAATCTTCTGGTTTTTTTTTGTCCTAAAGTAAATCCTCACTTTAAACTATCTTCGAATAATACAATAAAGGTAGTTAATATGCTTACTGTAGCCTTTTTTGTTTTATATTCGCTTAATAATAATTGAAAATTTATAATTAAAATGTCATAAATATGAATCATATCGAATAATATTTTTCAAACAAATTATTTTTAGTTTATTTTAAAGCCTAACGCTTTAAGTGTTCATACAAAAAAATAAATTAAAAATTATTCAGTTTAAGTTTGATGAATATAAACTAAATTCCCTTCTAGAAATAATTTAATAATAAATATTCGTTTGTATTAGATAACAAAATATTTTAAAAATCTACATAATAATATTTGATTTTCAAATTATATGAAAATCACAATTTTACATAAAATGCTATAAATAATAACTGTACAAAAACATTTCAAATACACTTTTTTCTTTTTATCTCAATAAATATTCTTAGTAAAAAGGAATAAATAAATTACTATTATATACTGAAATTTCAAATATTTGCATAGTTAAATTAACACACTTAATAAGCAATAAGTACATTATAAAGTACCAGTTCACAAAATTTATATTTCCCCTTTTAATTTTATTAAATGTAAACACAAAAAGTATATTGTAGTAATAATATAGTAGCATTTTATTTAAATCTATGCATACAAAGTATAGTATAGTATAATAATAAATATGGGCACAAGTGTAATAATAATTTATAAATGAGTATTTTGAGGTATGTCAATATTGAACACTTTGAATTAGTTTTAGCATGTGTATTTATTTTATATTTAATTCGAACATATATGTTTCAATTTTTATTTAAATGTTTGAAAATCTAGCATTGGAAATACAACTGTTTTGGAAACTGTAAACTTGTAACAATTTGCTAAATGGATAGCAATATTATACAACTCCATATGGCAAAAATGGTGCTATAAAGAGCATCAACAACAAATAAAATTATAAATAAGGTAAAAAATTGGATTAGGTTACTAATGTACAACAGCACATCCAATAGAAGAGCACGTTGTCGAAAGAAAATACGGGTAGTATTATTTTATACATTGCGTAATTATGTAACAAAAGAACTGTAAATGATGCGGCTAAACATTTTACTTATTGACTTACAATGTAAAATCAAATACATTTTGTATAAGATCCCTTAATTGTTCATAGTGAAGCCAACCCGTATTTGATTTTATATTATCTATTGCAAGCATCTGAGAAATTCTGGAATTAAATATAATAATTTACTTTAGTTCTCTTTATGACAAAAAAATATTAAAAGACATAATATGAAAAACTCTAAATCAAAAAAAGTTAAATATGAAATGCCTCCATTTAAAATCTCACAATACTGCAAGCGATTGCTATATAGGTCTTGAAAATATTTATCTCTTAGACTTACTACAACATTCATGGATCTCAAATCGAAATTTATTATCTTCTGTATTTATGATGTTAGTAAATAAATTTTATTTCTGTTTCTTTTACATAATTTTTATTCTGTAAATTATTTCTCGTTTATTTTAGTTTTAGTAGAGCGTAGATTTAATAAAATTTTGCAGTTAAATAGAGGAGATTTTGCAGCACAATTCTGGATATGTTGCGGAAAAAGATTATGAACTTAAATGGCATTAACGTAACATTAATTATATGCACTTCAGAATATTCATGTTTGATATTCAATAAAATTGCCTTTATATTAAGGGATTTGTATAGTTTTTAAAAATTGTATTTATTACCTCTTTTATTGCAAAAAGATTCTCATAAAAAGTATCCAAAGTGTTTGAAAAAAGAATATAATTTTAAATAAATTTTGAGATCGCAATCATCTCAAAGAAAGTTTTTAATTTTTGTGAATCTCTAAAAAAATCATTTTTTTTACAAGAAATTGAATTTTTCATGAATACGCTTTTTATTATACGAAGAAATGTCCATAGATTTTTCATCAAATTTAATTTACATTTAACCTAAAATTTTTTTTATCCTGTATCTAGTCTGACCCAATCGGCTATACACTGTTTTGCTGTCCAGTATAAGTGAGAAAGACTAAAATGAGAAGACATCTCCAGTATAAAAATCCTTTAATTTGCAGCAAATAAGGATATGCCAGCCATTCATAGAATCATCCCCACACAGAAGGTATGAGGCAGAAATTGTTACACTGATTTTGTTGAGATGCTTCTGGATGTAATAATGGCCCGTTAACATACGAAAAGAGTCGACGTCGATCTCTCAACAATATGAGAGATGCTAAATAAAAAATTAAAAAATATACACAAATTCTTTAATACAAAGACAACTTCATTAACTATCAATCATAAATATTCTGAAATGCATATAGTTAATGTTACGTTAATGCTCTATAAGTTCGTAATCTTTTTCCGGAACATATCCAGAATTGTGTTGCAAAATCTCTTGGTAAAACCTCCTTGGTAAATCAGGATGAATCATGCTCTTATATTGTAAAAGGTACTCCAAACTTTTCCCAGCAGCAATATTACTATACCGGAGTTTTTTTATGTCCTTAAATTCGGTCTTGATCAATGATTTGCTGTATCTTGAGGGGAGCGGAGAATGGTGTGACAAAAACAAGGTTGACTTTGCAAGTGCATCCATCTCTTCATTGCCAGTAATCCCAACGTGACAAGGGGTCCTTTGGCGAACAAATTTACTAGATGACTAATAGTTTTTTATTTTTTTTTAACAAAGAGCTTCTTCGGAAGAGGGGGAAATATTTCTTTTTACCAAACCCCAAATTGCAACCTGGGAATCCGTAAACAAAAGGAAAATATAAATTTATTTTGAAGTTTATTTATAGCACTTGAAGGATATAATATTATCCTACCCTCTAAAAAGCAGCATTATTACTGTTATTACTAATTATAATTATTCGGAGATCTTAAAAAAGATTTAAATTTGCTTTTATTGTTGTGACAACTATAATTTCCTACATTGCTTCCTTTTAACTTGCTTAACATTTCCTTCCCCAGAAGATTCAACTTTATTAAAAAAACAAGTAATATAAAAAAAAAATTAAAAGTTAATTCCTACTTTTTTTTTCACTTTATTGTAGAAAAGTTTTTTACAAATAAAGTTGAAATTTTTATCTTACATCTGGCACCATCTATTTATTATTAGATACATGCAACTTAAATCTAAAAAAACTAAAACTAATTAATAAAATTTAATTAATGAATTAATATTTGAAAAAACTGTATTAACATCAAGTATACTCCACTACATCCACTGATAACTCCCATCTTCATTAAAGAAATGAAAGGTTTTGTACCACATTGCTTGTTGAATTTCGAACGAACTCCTTTTAATTCGCAACTCCATGCGTTTTAATTAAAAATAGATGATTAATTAATTAATTTAAGCTAATAAATATAACAATAAAAACATTTAAATCAACACAGCCATGCATAGTTCTCAGTATAATATTATTTAGATTTTAAAAATAACATGCAATTTATTTTGCTCTTTGAACTTTTAGTTGACCACTGGCTTTAGAATTTATCCTAGATAATCATCAGTGTCAATTACTTGCGAAAACTTCGGCACAGAGTCGTGAAACTCCTGAGAATAGACTTGACCTGAAAAAATCACTGTTAATACTTATTTTTACTGCATTTTTTTCGACGGTTTCGACCCACTTCCAGTGTCGAATGCCCTTCAGGGACCATGTGGGTTTGCAAAGCTTTTCAGCTGTAAAATTCTCCCCCACGAAGAGGAATAGAGTCATAAAAATGTCTACTCTTCTTCCAAGTTTGCACCTTTTCCACTTGCGTTCAATTTATCAGGGGAATGTATAAAGTAGGAATAGTCTCTTTTCCACTTTCGCTGGGCCATGAGGGTCATGTTGAATCCGTGTCGTTCTGCTCTGGACAGTTGGAATTTGAGGTAAAAAGAAGTTTAATGGCGTGTGGTACTTCAACTTTTTATGTATTTATTGTATTATACTATTATTGCTATTATTATTATTGCTCTTATTTTAGTTTTTTAAATGGATTAAAGGTATGATATACACTTATAATGACATACTGTATGCAATTGATTCTTATATGGCTTTGTTTCAGTGATTTAATGCATATATAACATCTATAAATTTTATTTCATAAAAAATCATTATTTATAAGGAATATAAAAAAAAGATGCAATTAAGAAAAATGTTATATTTCCTTTTAGGTATTTGCGGTTTTCAGTATCTATTATTTTTTTCCTGTTTTGGTGGGGCTTCATTTCTTCTGATGTACCACGTAAAGCCCACCGACTAGTGATGACGAAGAACATTGCTATCTAAAACCCTTTTAGATTTAACTGCCAGAATGTGTGTATTGCGTGGGAAAAACACCAAAGACTACCGATCAGGATCCTGATTACAATACAAGATTATTTACATACATTGACACTTCGATTCTTGAGAAATAGTGATAGCGCCTGTCGCTAATAAATTTAAATCTGACTTCTTCTGCACTCTTTTGCGCATGTTACCACTGTGTCAGCATCTGGTTGAACCTCAACATATGTTCTTAAAATCATTGAGTCCCATCATGATTAGTCATTGTGTGAAATTAATGTTAAATTAACACTATCACATGCCAATATTCCACTTAGAATACACCAACTTAAATGTCATTTATATTGTCTAAGAAACGAGCAATGTTATTCAAGAACGTGAATCTATATATATATGTACACACACACATACATATATCTATATATATACAAGTACATACATATTTGTAATACAAGTGCAAGTATATACAAGTATGTATGTATTTCTGTGTGTTTGTGTCGTGTGGTGTGTTATTTAGCATTTCAGCTATGACAGATAATTTCTTGAGCTTATGAACCTACTTGCAATACAGAGACAGAATATAGAAATCTCCAGAGACACTATGCCATTTCTGGAATAGAAGTTTTAAAATAGTATCTGCACACTATTTGAATTTTTTCAGTAGCTTTTTTTGGATATAAGTAGTTGCATAAATACTTCTATGGTAGTACTTATATAGCCCTCTATACTGCCTCAACCAACTCATATATGTATTCAAATTAGCATTAGAGAAAAAAAATTATAGGTAGAAATGTAACAAATTCTTTTTAAATAAGTAAGATATTAAGAATAACATAAACGTATTAGAGGTAGAAAAGAACTATTTTGATGTATGACTGAGCTATATCAGTTGAAATTGCTTCAACTAAAATTCTGTTAAAAATTTTAATTCTTATCACCACGTTTAAGATAATAAAAAAAACCTTTAATAAAGATAAGAAAAATTATAAAATTTACTTCATGGCGATTTTGTTTCTAAGACATAAATGCAAATTCGAAAAGTTCTTATGAATTTAGAATATTTTATCAGAACTAGTCTCATTGCAATAAATCAAAACGATATTTTATGAGACCCTAGATAGTGAATGTCATTCACTAGAATGAGCCACATTAATCGACAGATTCAAATTTTGAATGAAATGTTTTGAAATATTTAAGAAGTAATTTCATAAGTTATGGTTACATTTTATGAGTTTAAAAAATTTTGGTACTATTGAATTTAATAAATATATATTTTTTTTATTCAACATATTAAAGAAAATTTAACTTTTCATTAAAAAAGAGGTACCATTTTGAAAAATAGCCTTCTAAATGAATTTTAAACAATTATATTATTTTTTCCATTATAAATTGCTAAGCACTATTTCTTTAAAACAAACATTTATACTTTCCTCAATTATCTATTAAACATAAAATCTTAATATCTGAGATTTTAAATTACAACTCTTTTTACAACCTTTAAGAAAAAATAAACTATGCGTAAGAATATATATTTTTTTCAATAAACACATAATGTTCACCAAATAAATTTTTTCCAATGAGGGATACACATTTACATAAAGAAAGAAAATTCCATAAAAGTATTTTCTGAATTCATAAGCTGAAACCGAAGGTTATAAGTTAGTATTATTTCAAAGTCTTTAACAATTAAATCATAGATAATAAAATAATCTGGAGATTCTTTATTAACACATAAAAACTTAAAGGCGCATAAGATCTTACAAATATGGACGTATACGATTTTGTTAACACGCGTTTTCTTTTACTTTCAAAGAATAAAATATACACCTTTTCATAAGCAACAAATCCTCAAGAAAAGAAGTTCTTCAAGTTCTTTAGAACCCAATATGTGCAATTCCAGGATTACGCTTAACTACTTTTTCATAAATTTAAAAAGAAAACGAGATTCTAATTCAGGGATTTTTTTTAACACATGCATTTATGAATGCGTCACAAATATTTTACAGGACACAAATAAGCCATGAAAAACAGCTCCACAAATGACAAAAGGCCTGAATATATTTAGAATCTAATTTGCACAAACCCATGATTATGCATTACCATTCATCCACAGACTCTGGGTAAAATACAATTTGCACTGTATACTCTATTTTTACGATTTTTTTTAACAAGTAAGCAATTTTTCATACCCTACGTGGAACACTAATACGTCAAGTTAAGTCCTACAAACAACAAAGGACTCGAAGTTAGTTCTTCCGAATGCAATACGGTATTGGTCACATTTACACAATATCACAGTACACAATATGTCAAATAGGTTACATACATAAACAAAAAAACAGCTCCATAAAGGACAAAAGGCTTGAAGTTCTTTAGAATCCAATTTGCATAAAGCCAAGATTATGCATTCACAGCCTTTGGAAAAATAAAATTCACACTGCAGACGCTTTTTTTTGTGATTTTTTTTAACTAATAAGCAATTTTTCACATCCTACGTGGAACAATAATATGTCAAGATAAAAAAAAAGGAAGTCACACAAACTACAAATGACTAGAAGTTAGTTCTTCCGAATGCTATACGGTATTGGTCACATTTACACAATATCACAGTACACAATATGTCAAATAGGTTACATACATAAACAAAAAAACAGCTCCATAAAGGACAAAAGGCTTGAAGTTCTTTAGAATCCAATTTGCATAAAGCCAAGATTATGCATTCACAGCCTTTGGAAAAAATAAAATTCACACTGCAGACGCTTTTTTTTGTGATTTTTTTTAACTAATAAGCAATTTTTCACATCCTACGTGGAACAATAATATGTCAAGATAAAAAAAAAGGAAGTCACACAAACTACAAATGACTAGAAGTTAGTTCTTCCGAATGCTATACGGTATTGGTCACATTTACACAATATCACAGTACACAATATGTCAAATAGGTTACATACATAAACAAAAAAACAGCTCCATAAAGGACAAAAGGCTTGAAGTTCTTTAGAATCCAATTTGCATAAAGCCAAGATTATGCATTCACAGCCTTTGGAAAAAATAAAATTCACACTGCAGACGCTTTTTTTTGTGATTTTTTTTAACTAATAAGCAATTTTTCACATCCTACGTGGAACAATAATATGTCAAGATAAAAAAAAAAAAAAAAAGGAAGTCACACAAACTACAAATGACTAGAAGTTAGTTCTTCCGAATGCTATACGGTATTGGTCACATTTACACAATATCACAGTACACAATATGTCAAATAGGTTACATACATAAACAAAAAAACAGCTCCATAAAGGACAAAAGGCTTGAAGTTCTTTAGAATCCAATTTGCATAAAGCCAAGATTATGCATTCACAGTCTTTGGAAAAAATAAAATTCACACTGCAGACGCTTTTTTTCGTGATTTTTTTTAACTAATAAGCAATTTTTCACATCCTACGTGGAACAATAATATGTCAAGATAAAAAAAAAAGGAAGTCACACAAACTACAAATGACTAGAAGTTAGTTCTTCCGAATCCAATATGGTATTGGTTACAAATACGGCACAAGACACAATACGTCAAATAGCACACAAAAACAAACAGCTCCTCGAAGGACGAAAGGCATGAAGATCTTTAGAATCCAATTTGCACAAACCCAAGATTATGCATCACAATTTTTTCATAGAATTTTAAAAAAATAAGATTACATTTAATAATTTTTTAGCACGTGCATTTATGTAGACAAAAATTCGTCATAAGACACAATATGTCAAATAGGACACAGATGCAACAATGCAAACAAATAAACGACAAAAGGCTTTAAGATCTTTAGAGTCGAATTTGTACGAACCCAAGATGATGCATATACTACTTTTTCATGAATTTAAAAAAATAAGATTGCATACAGTGGTTTCTTAGCACATGCATTATGTAGTCACAAATACGTTATAAGACACAATATAATTCATCAAATGGGACACAATTAGGGATACTACACAATTTGTCAAATAGGACACAAATGCACCAAGAATAACAGTTCCACGATTAACAAAATGCTTGAAATTCTTTAGAATCATATTTGTCAAAACCATCGAATTTACACTGTAGACTCTATCTTTGTGAGTTTTTTTAACAACCAAGCAATTTTTCACACCCTATGGGGAACAATAATACGTCAAGATAAAAATAAAAAAAAAGAAGAAAGTCGCACAAACGACAAAGGACTCGAAGTTAGTTCTTCTGAATTCAATACGGTATTGGTCACAAATACCTTACAATTCCCAATGGGTCAAACATGACACATATACATCAAGAAAAAAATAACAAGCTCCACAAATGACAAAAGGTCGGAAATTATATACAATCCAATTTGCACAATCTCAAGGTTATGCACTACTTTTTTTATGAATTAAAAAAATAAGATTCTAAGTCAGTCATTTTTTTTAACACATGCAATTATGTATTGGTCACAAATGCATGACAGTACACAATACGTCAAATAGGTCACAAATGAGCCATGAAAAACAGCACCACAAATGGCAAAAAGCCTGGAGATCTTTAGGATCCAATGTGCACAAACCCAAGATTATGCATGGCTATTTTTTGATAGATTTAAAAAAAAATAAGGTTGCATTCAATGATTTTTTAGCAGATTCATTTATGCACAAATACGTCGTTAGCAGATGCACAAATACATAAGACACGATACGTCAAATATGACGCAGATACATCTAGAAAAAGTGATTCACAAATGCAAAAGGCTTGAAGGTCTTTAGAATCCAATTTGCACAAAACCATGCACAGCCTGTGGTAAAAATAAAATTTACCCTATAGACTCTATCTTTGGAATTTTTTTTAACAAACAAGCAATTTTTCACACCCTACGTGGTACATCAATACATCAAGACAAAAAAAAAAGGAAGAAAGTCCCACAAACGACAAATGACTCGAAGTTAGTTCTTCCGAATCCAATACGCGCCCAACCCAAATGAGCTTCTTCCCACCAACACAGCATCCGAAAAATGAGTTACCGCAGACCTATCTGTCAGAGCGGAGGAGAGAGTTTGCCATCGGTTTGCGCCCTGTTTGTCTCGCCCTAGGACAAAAGAGGCAGCCGTTACGCAATTTAGTAAGTTTCGTTTCGCCCGCTATTGTCTGCTCTGACCACAGGAAACTTTTCATGTGCTCGTAGTCTCCCAGTTATTGGAAACACAAGAGGAAGAAAGAAAAAAAAAGAGTAAGAAATAAGAATAATGTTAGGGTAAGTGCCTTCAGACATGTGAGGAAGTATATTAGTTTTCTCTTTCTGTATTGGTCATAGGATGAGACGCGTCCATGGATTCTTCTTCATTGAGAGATTGTCTGTGGTATTTATTGTACCTTTTTGTTAAGTACATATCCAGCTTAAATGCATAGACTTGCAACCAGTGGAGTATGAATATTTGTATTCGCTTAATAGATCTGTCTAAACGGGAAATATTTAATAAAAGAAAAATAATATTTTTGTTTTAAATTTTTTTAAATAATTTGTTATGATAGTTAAATTATTATGTTATATATAAATATAGATCTGACTAAATATATAAAAATTGCTGATATATAAAAATATAGATCTGACTAAATAGATCTAATTAAAAGTAAAAAAAAATTAAGAAATTAAGTAGAAAACTATATTTCTTAAAAGTACAGATATGTTTGTTTTAAATTTAGTTGAAAAATTTGTTATACTAGTTAAATTATTACGATATATTAAAATAAGAATATAGATCTTAAAAATATAGATATTTTTGATTTAAATTTATTGAAAAATTTGTTATACTAGTTAAATTATTACGATATATTAAAATAACAATATAGATCTTAAAAATATAGATATTTTTTGTTTTAAATTTATTGAAAAATTTGTTATAGTTAAATTATTACGATATATTAAAATAACAATTTAGATATGACTAAATAAATATCTGACTAAACGTGAAATATTTAATAAAGCAAGTTGCCAAGATTATGCATTACGATTCAAAAACAATCTTTTTGAAAAATACAATTTACACTGTAGACTCTATCTTTGTCATTTTTTTACAAGCAATCAATTTTATACACCTTACGTGCAACAATAATATGTCAAGATAAAAAAAAGAAGAAGAAAGTCCCACAAACGACAAATGAGTGGTATTTATTGTACCTTTTTGTTAAGTGCATATCCAGCTTAAATGCATGGACTTGCAACCAGTGGAATATAAATACTTATATTCACTTAATAGATCTGACTAAACGTGAAACATTTAATAAAAGAAGAAGAATATTTTTGTTTAAAATTTATTTGAATATGTAATGATAGTTAAATTATTATGATATGTTAGAATAACATTATGATGTAATAGTAAATTATTATAATTTATTATTATATAATAATAGGTAACTATAATTTATTATGACGCATAGTATCAATTTTATTATGTATTTAATATTTAATATAATGACATTTAAAACGTATTTCTAGGTATCTCTTAGAGTTTATTTGGTTTTGTGGTTTATACAAGTTTATTTATCTTATGATAATTGCATATTTATGCATCCCTTGGAACCATATAACATTACAATTTATTTAATATTGTATCAGTTTTCTAAATGTTTTCTGAAATAATTCTATGAAAATGTTTGGTCAATATTTATTTAACTTTATTGAAAAAAAATTAAAAATATTAAAGACCAATATGTGAAAATAAATTTTAGTAATGACAAGAAATATATATATTTTTCTTTTTCTATTAATCCAAAGATAGAAGTTCATATTTGTATACAATCAATTTCATATTAAGAAATACCATATCAAAAGATATTGCCAAAATAATTGTAATTTACTAGATTTTATATGTGGATATATCAGCAAAAAATGGATGAGTAAAGATTATTATATTTTTGTATATCATTAGAAAGAATTCAAAATGCTTTTAGTAGTTTTCAAAGAATATTTTATATAACTTTAATTGTAGAATAAACATATGTTCCCAATATTATTTATTTCGCCAATTAATAGTGTGTAATTTTTATGAAACATAAATTATATAATTTTAAAAAAAATTAAAGAAAATATAAATAAAATAATAGCCAAAACCAACTGATAAAAGAAAAATAAAACTGACGAATTTTTTTTAAAGTAAAACGAAAATGATTATTTTTTTAGTATAATTTCTGTAATATAAACCTAATATGTAAAATTATTTTTTTGGGGGGAAGTGGCTTGCTTCTTTGCAAAATAAATAAAGATTTACATATTATTTCAATAGTGACTCAGGTTGTACAGAATAATGTATTACTAGCCTTTATAGAAATTAAATCAGATCAAATCAAAACAGACCTATCATTATTTAAGAAAAATAAAAAAAGTTTATGTGAGCTTTATAATGTGTTATACGATTCTGTGTCGAAAGAAGACAAAAATTGAGAGAAAAATTCGTTCTTAGTATATATATTATATATATATAAATATATATATATTAATTGGTAGTATTAACCATCAGATTATATATATACATATATATATATATATATATATATAATCTGATGGTTAATACTGCCAATTTCATAATAAAAAATATCATATCAAAAATACTATGTTAATATAAAAGAACATAATTAGTTAACATAATTAAATTAACATAAAATAAACATAATCATTTTTGTAATTTTTATCGATCATAAGTAGAAGATAAATGTTTTTGCACACAAAAATTAATATTTCTTTACTGGAATCACATATGATTAAATGAGATATTATTTGGAAATAAGTATGAAATACAATGATACAAAATCTAACATAGGATTTAAATTTAAGATAATATTTTAATAAAGCTGATACACTAAAACGCGTTCCAGAAAATTCATGTTGGTATCAAGGAAATTACAGCCCTTCTTTCAATCTTATTTCTAATCAGAAATCTGGTAATTTCCTGAGTGAAGTACATGTTTACCCTAAGCCCTTCCAAATAAGCCTCAGGCACGACGTAATAGGAATGGGAGTTTTTCATTACCTCTTTCGTTATTTTTTAAGGGAGAACGCTAATGATTTCAGATGGAATATCTTCGGTGTAACTTTATAGCTATAATCTTGGGTTTTTTTTTCCAATATTTACTCGTTTTCTATCAGATAAACTGTTTTTATTTCATTATTTCAAAATAATATTTACGAATATTGATTCAATACAATTCCATATAAGAAGTATCATTTTTTATGTAGAAATTGTATCAGAGAAACATTAGATATTTTAAATTAGGAAACATACTGATGTTTATTTTTTATGGCTTAAAATTTTTAAAAGTATTCACGTTTGTTGTATGACTATTTGCTTCTATTAAAGTTTATAAATTTGCTTACGTTACAAAAATGGGAAATGTTTGATCGTAATTTTTACTTTATTCATTTTATAAAGAATCCTTATTTAATCTTTAAATCATATTACATTATGTTAAATTAATGCTTTATAGTGTTTACTATTCAATTAATTCAGTTTAACATTTTTCTGAATTTCATATTATTATACACTATCCAATCCATAGTTAGATATATCACATCAAAAATAATATGTTAATATAGAAAAAATTATTATTATTATAAAACAATTAGCATAATTATTCTGGAATGTTTTATAGATCACAAGTAGAAGAAGCAGCTTTTTGCACTTATAAAAATTCGATTTTTTAAATTTAAATTGTATATCGATAAATAAGATATTATTTATGAATACCAATGATACAATATGTAACGTATTATTTAAATTTAAGATAATATTTTAATGAAGCTGATACACTAAAACTCATCCCAGAAAATTCGTGTTGGTATCAAGGAAATTACAGCCCTTCTTTCAATCTTATTTCTAATCAGAAATCTGGTAATTTCCTGAGTGAAGTACATGTTTACCCTAAGCCTTTCCAAATAAGCCTCAGGCAGGGCGTAATAAGAACGGAGTTTTTCATTACCTCTTTCGTTATTTTTTAAGGGAGATAGCTAATGATTTCAGATGGAATATCTTCGGAGGTACTTTATAGCTATAATTTTGTTTTTTACAGTTTCTACTCGTTTCTAGCAGAATAATTATTTTTATTTCATTATTTCAAAATAATATTTACGTCTATTGATTCAGTGCGATTTCGTATAAAAAGCATAATTTTTAATGTAGAAATTGTATGAAAAGAAACATTAGATATTCTAAATTAGAAAGCATATTGATGTTTATTTTTTATGATTTGAAATTTTTGAAACTATTCATTAACTATGCATATTTAACAAATAGTAAAGTTTTTATACGTAATATTTACATACACAGTCCAGTCACATTAATGTGACCACCACCTACTTTCGACGTCAACGTGAAATAACCCATCACAAAAGGCAGGGGGCAGGACATTGCAGTGGAGTGTATATAAAGAATTCCACATAGTACAACTTAAATACCACTTAATACCACATTCCACACTCCACTTAAAGCCAGAATATACAAGAGTGTATATTCTGCCTTTTGACAGGTGGTCACATTAATGTGACTGGACTGTGTATATTTATATACCTAATAAATCTTATATATACAATATTATATATACGTATACGTAATATTTACGCTTTTTATACGTATTTTTATATTTCATTATAGTGGAGATAAAATCATCGTATTTGGGAAATTCCTTATTATCCGGTTAATTATATGCAATTTGTTTATCATGTCAATATATGTAAATATTTTTTTGCGTATTTAATTTTTCTTTTTCATGCAAGCCAGCTACAGTTTTTTTATTTTTTTTATTCCTAAGCTGATTGTAAATCATTACACTCTGGCTTATTTAGCTGATTTATTATATTATTTTATATTGTTATTTGAATATTACACCGGATTAGTAGTTTTATTGGAATCATTTTCAAGATAAAAAAAAATGTAGTGTGCAGGTCGGGTAAAAAGATAATAACTGGGTGTGGTTGGTTTGAGATACTTGAGGCCCAGTTTGGAGAAATCACAACATTATTTACATATAACAAACACCTCCCCCATACAATTAGAGATGTACAATATGAAACACATTTAAAGCTATATTATAATAGATTAGTAGAAAGGATTCCACTTCTAAGACGAAACACCGATGGTCAGGAAACCACAGGGTGCGCGAAATATATTTCCACTCCAGGGGAGAGTCTGTAGGCCAATTGACCATTTTACCTGAACACCGCAGGGGACTTTGTTGCCAGTGCGTAGGAGCAAACTTGGCTGCAAAATAATGAATGCAGTAACTTGCGTTTATTTCTTTTTTAATGAAAGCCATATTTTTTTTTTTTAATTTCTTTAAATTAAAAATTTAAATTCAATTTTATACCAGATATTCAGAAAAAATATCTCGTATCTGTGAAAAATTTTTAAAATAGAGGTTTTTTTTAAAATTTAATAAAAGAATAATAGTTTCCTGTGAAATATTGTGATATTTTTCAATCCAATGCACAAACTATGTGGTTAATAATGGAACACAATATCTTCCAATTGGCCACCTTGGCCTTCTTACATGTAGTTATTATTCTTAAAAGAAACTTTTCCCTTTGCTTTTTCGCACAATTCTAGCTCTATTTCAAGAATTTGTTTCCTTTATTTTCATTTTTGAGTGCTTCGTTGCTGGAATATTGAAGTAGACTTTATCTTTAAAATAGACACAAATCAAAAAGTCTAAGTACGTTAAATCCACGAACGTGCCAAACAATGAAATATCCAATCAACGAGCATCTTCTGTCTTAGTTCTTATATCAGATGGATATTGTAACCCTTTAAACCAAGATATTTTCATAATGCGTTATAGCCTGGCTATAGATATGTCTGGCTGTAGATAAGCCGATATGCCCCTGGATGTAAGTACATCAGCTGGTTGCAGATGTGCCCAATTGATATGAATATCGTCGAATGGCAAAATAGGATCTTCTACAACACTTCCATCCTTAGCAGCAATATATTTGATCTGGCTGGGCGAGGACAAGTTGCGTCCTTAAAATCCTAAATTTGACTGAAACGTTAAATGTACCGTTATCTACAGTCTCTTCATTTCAATCGAAAGAAGTATGACATTTTCGAACTGTTTTCATGGCACATGTAAACAAATAACAGTCACAATAAACAAAATTATATGGTTGTCTAATCTCAAAGCATCCATCAATACAGAATTCTGATTTAATACCAATGATAAGAGTAATAAATGCAAATGCATTGGTTCAGTTGGCTTGATTATCTCTATCAAATAATTAATAATCATTTATAATAAACAAAAAATCTCTTTGCCATATGCTTCAGGTTAGAGTACAGTATCAGGCCAGAACAACTATCACATTAAGTGACTTTGCAAGCAAAATCTAAATTCAAGAGTAAAAAGTAGAGGGCTCCATTGGCATGCACTAAAATTGACCGTGCGTCTCCAGTTAAATCATTAACCTCGATGGTATGATGTCAGGGATGTACATAGCTGCTCCTTGTGAAGACTCCTCTGCAAAGTTCATCTAATTAATAGCCTACCACTGATTATTGCTGAAGAAGATCTAAAATTTGTGTGTTTAGCATTTTGGTATTTTATCGCAGCTAGCCCTAATGTAAGTCCTCTAATGGTTGAAAAAATCTAGTAAAAGCTTTTAAATAATGATCCCATCCAATAGCTTTATATAAAGGCATGTGTATCTGTCATGACAATACAATAATGAAGCTATCTCGTTAAAATGACCATTATATACTACGATAAAATTAGTTTTCAATTATAAATTTTATTTCACAAAAATGGCTTAAATCATTATCTACTAGAGGGTTGCCAAAAAGATCGGTATCATAGAATTACAGAGCGAAACCTAAAAAAAATAGAGAATGTTTTTCTAGAGAAGAAATTATGTACAAGTGATTATTGCTTATTTCCATTACAACTCAAAAGATTAAGCTATTTAAAAAATGATTTCTGCTCCTGTGGAGAACCATTCCATTATGCAATTATTTGTCCTACAGAATCACAGCATCCTAAAAATTTTCAACTTTAATCCTTTTCAATATTTTTACATTCAGTAGTACAGAAATATAATGCCCAATTAATGGACCAGAAGTAAATACATCAATTTAATAACATGAAAGAAAATAAATAATGAATAATCCTACAAATTCCTTTAACTTGAAACAATTACAGTTTTTTTTGTTTTAGATTAAGCAGAGAGAGATTTCAAATTTTATATTACATACCATACTATGTGTACAATCATTGTTAATTACTTCTATTTTGTTTACCTTTCTCACACTCTCGCTTATATCAATTACAATGTACCATAGAATGTATTTTTTCTATATTTTATTTCACTGTACTAGCTGTTAAATATGAAATTTTATATTTTATAATTATTTTTTAATTCTCACATTAGTAAAAGCCTACATAACTCAGGATAGTGATGAGTAAAATAAAAAGTCTGTGAAATACAAAAGATTCCCATTTAACAATCTTTTTAAATTACTATTGAATTTAACCAGCTTTTCCTTTCCAAATGGAACGCTATAGAAATTTTTCCAATAAAAGATATCAAGTACCCATAGCTAAAATAGAGTTTTCTCGAGATTTTGTAAACACAGATTTATTTGCAGAGACTACAGACGTTTGTTTACGACACATTTGTAACTAGACGCTAAACAAAAGTAACCTCATTTGCTAACATGCAGCATAACATTGTGCCATACGTGTGTACCATAGTACCAACATGTTATATAATTCTGATCCAACATTAAATTTTTCATATACCACATAGTCTTTATTATTAATTTCATGGTTTTTATTTAATTTTGAGGAACCAATATACGTTCTAATCAATTTCTACAATAATATATATTCGAATATTATTTTAAAACCTGTACATTCATTGGTTAATGAAGATTAACATCAATTTTAATTATATCTAGATTTTTTAATTATATCTAGACGTTGTGTCACTATCTTATTCAGAGAATTCTGATAGTTCTTCTAAAAATAATTTTCTTAAAATTAAAAATTTTTTTTTTTTTTTGTAATCTGTAATATTTTTCATACCTTAAATTAAATAAATAAGACAACGTATCATTATTTTTGATACATTTTCTCACAAACAGTTCTATATATAATGTTATAAAATTCCAGAAATGATTAATTTAACTTATTATACACACAATTTCGATTTGTTTCACTATATTAAATGTATCATTAAATACATTTTGTATCATTAAATGTATCGCCTTTCTAATATTAGAACAAAATTGTTAAGAAAAGTATCGAGAATATAGGCTGTGACTTTCATTTGACTCACAGCACCCTGGGGAAATTTCGTGTAGGTCAACATTTCAAGGGAAAAGTATTTTTGTAATTTTTAAAAAAGTAACATAGTTCAATTTATTTCGAAAATTCGTCATACATCTCATGCTGTTTTTTAAATTTATGAGCTAAAAATACTTACAGTCCCCTTGGCATATAAAAACCTCCCCTACAGTGAAAATTTCTTATTTGAAAGAGAATTTATTTTCAAAATAAATAGGTAAGCGAGAGTTTTTTCAAAAAAAATTTTTCACTTGAATATTATTTTTCAATTTATTTTAAAGAATTCTGTAGGAAAATAACTTACCAGATATTTTTACAAAAGATTATTTCATTCATCACAATTACTGTAAAAATTTAAAGAAAATTTAAGTGTTTGGAGAAGAGCCTTTTTTGAAGAAAATTCCTATATTTATATTTATTAAAAAGTATTTCCAATATTTCCAGCATCTCTAATATTTATATTTATCTTGTTTCTTTAAATTAGCTTAAAATATTTTTACTAGGAAAATATTAATTATTTATTAAATACTATTTTAAAAACTGAATAAAAAAAAGAATACATTAAAAGTTTTTTCAATAAAATATTGGTGTGTAAGAATCATCTTTACAATCCTGGCATACAATCAAATGTAAAAGAAACATCATTGCAAAAATGTATTGTTTGCTATCAATACATTGCTGCTGCACGTAGAAGTAGCACAGCAATCTTATTTTATTTCTTTTAATTTTTTCTGAGTTTCAATCTTGCTTCGCCTTCTTTTTATTACATATTGTATTTTAAAATGTAGAAAAAATTTTATTTGTGCCCAAACGCGTTTTTAAAATTTTATTCATAGCAGAAAATTTAAAACTTAATAAAAAAATTGAATTTGATGGCTTTATCTCTTAAAAAATTCTGCAAGAGTTTTTTTTATGTGTTGATGCATTATCAGCAACGTCAAAAATAAAAAAAAGGTCCCATTTGGAACTGCTAACATTCATACAGATTTTTTAAAGCTGCCTTGGGAAACGTTGGATTATCGATTTCACAATATGTAAAAGACTAAAATTGCAGATGTTGAGGTTTTATCACAAAAAATATCTATTTGTAAATATTTTTACAAATAGATACAAAATAATACAAAACTCTGAGTTCAAACTTTAGTATTCTTATATTGTCAACTTATATGGCTTTGGTTTTTTTAAAAATTTTATTAAGATTTAAATTTGTGAAAATAATTCTGATACAAAATGATTTTTTAAAAATAGTACCCATTGTATTACTATCAAAATATTTTTGTAGGAATTCTGACTATAAATTCACTCTCAGTGCTGTATGTAATAAATATTTTATTTATCCCCAACCCAAGAATGCTTCAAGCATTCTTGGATTGGATACATATAAATTCATTGGATTTTCATTGTCTCTCATAAATCGAAAGCTTCCATGTTAATGTTGGGTATGGGCATGATAAATCTGCAAGATAGAATGTCATGTCCGTAAGAATTCTGCAGAATGTTAGGATAGTGCTTTCCAAATACCCTTCTTATGAGTATTTGTAAAAAATTGCATCTGAAAAATGTGATTGATTTTTAATATGGAAGATACCCTATTTGCACTCTGGATAATGGTGATTAAGTTGCATTTTTTACATTCCAATGGCAAAAAAATATTATCGCCCTCAGTACATGGAATAAATACTAATAATTCACAAACAACTACAGCAAGGTAGTATATTATTTTATATCAGTTATAATATAACATACCGCAATATTTATAAAGGTATTTGCTGTTGTGAATAGATGAATTCTTGAAATTATATTAAATGTAAATGAATTTAGATTAAGCGGATATTTTTTTTCTCTAATGCAGCTTGCAAACACATTATGTCTTAAGGCAAGCGCTGCACCGATGTTACTCCCTTAGCACTATACAGGAGGTGCGTGCAGCTTCAAGATAAACTACGGACGCGGAGTAACAATACCTCCGTAACGCTCTATGATCATGTTAGACCCGGACCTACTGTTTCCGAACCTACGAAAGCTGAACCGTTAAAACTGTTCATGACACTCGAACCATGTGATACCGAGTGCCAGCACGCCATCCACTTGGCCATTCAGGCACCTTTATCCTATATATAAAGAAAGAAAATTGTTTATATTTATTACATGTTATTTTCTAAACCAGTACTAAATAAATAAGTTAATTTTCGGCATTTTGCTGAAACTTTAGTTTTATTTTATCGAAGCTATTTAAAATTGCTGTTAATACTCAAAGAGAGAGAATTGCATAAAAATTAGTGTCCTTGCATTTTTATCGCGACTATCTACAGAAATAAAAGTAATAAAATTATCTTTTCACTCAATAAAACATACTTTATTACGTGACTGAGGATAATAATCAAAACGTTTCCCATATTTGCACAGGACAAAAAAAAATATATTAGGGTGCATGTGTGTGGTAATTTTAATTTTGTAATTAGGCAACATTTTTCCAGTCTAACAATAAACTTATCTTCAAGTACAGCATTTTCTGTATTTACTTAAACTAAAAACCCACTTTGAAGAGATTAACGAACGAGTTAAGTGCTCATTTATGCCAGAACATCATCAAAGGACTTTATTAAGCAACGGAGTTTAAGTAATTAAAGATGAAAATATCCAACTTTCCCGCACGTCAAAATAATTATTTACATATTTTTTGCTTTTCTAAGTGAGTGGACCAATGAAATCGAAATTGTAGATGCCATTACTGTGGAACATAAACGAATATGTTCTGTGTATAATATAAATTTTATTTGCCTACAAACCAAGAAAGCTCATCAAGCAATGCTGAATCAAAAACTTCCATGTTAAAGTTGAGCATAAGAATAATAAATCTACAGGTTAGAATGTCCCATCCTTGGAATTCTGGAGAATGGGAAGACAGTACTTTCCAAATGCCACAAGTTTGAGAGTTTGTCAAAAATTGCATCAGCAAAACGTGCCTGATTTTGATTTGGACGATACCACGTTTAAACCCATTGGATAATATTAATTCTGTGTCAACTCTGCCATCCTAATAGAGAAAAATAGGACCAACCTGAAAGAAATGGAATAAATGTTCACAATCCCCAAACAAAACAACTTATGGAGGTACATTATTTTGAAATATGTAAATCGCAATTTATATATAGTAGTATTATTTATTATTGTGAATATATAAGACTTGAAATTATATTACATGCAAATTACATTGGATTTAAGCTGATTTATAAAGATGTGTAATTTTCAATACCATTACTATATAAATAAGTTAATTTCTGGCTTTTCCTTGAAACTTTAGTTTTATTGTATCAACGCTAATTAAAATTACTGTTAAAACTGAGGGAATTCCATAAAAATTAGTGTCTTTGCATTTTTATCGCGCCTATCTACTGAAATAAAAGTAATAACATTATCTATTCACTCAATAAAACATGCTTTATTACGTGACTGAGGATAATAATCAAAACGTTTCCCCTATTTGTAGACTGAAAAAACAATATTATTAGGGTGCTTGTGTGTGGTAATTTTAATTTTGTAATTAGCCAACATTTTTCCCGTCTAACAATAAACTTCTCTTCAAGTGCTGCTTTTTCTGTATTTACTTAAACTAAAAACCCACTTTGAAGAGATTAACGAACAAGTTAAGTGCTCATTTATGCCAGAACATCATCAAAGGACTTTATTAAGCAACGGAGTAGTTGGTAATTAAAGATGAAAATATCCAACTTCCACGCACGTCAAAATAATTATTTACATATGTTTGCTTTTCCAAGTGAATGGACCAATAAAATCGAAATTTTAGATGCCATTACTGTGGAACATAAACGAAGGTGGTTAGAAATTGATTCTCGGTTTATTACCAGTGACTGAGAACATTATTGAACGCTTTATTAGGACATTAAATTTTATGACATTCATTCCAATGCCAAGGGACTACTAGAGGCTTAGATGTGCTACCTTTTTAAACTTATGCCTCGTATCTATGGGGAGGGTACATAATTTATTTTAATCTAATTAAGTCACACTCTTATGATCTTCTAAACTGACCCCTTTTGCACTTTGGCAGGAGACAATACACTAAATATGCATTAAAGAATGATTTTTATATGAATTTATTCATGGTAGTTACTTTCGACTTAAAAATGCCACTCGGTACGTCAAAGAGGCTGTTTAAGAGTTCGTTATTAAAGTAATTGTTAAAAATGTTATGGTGGCATGTCGTTAAAGCTTGACACTGTACAGCATTTGTGAAAAATAGGTAAAGTAATTATGTCTTATTTTAAATGTTTTTTTAAGAAAAAGTATTTTCAATAAAATTATGGTGGATTTATTTAAAAAACCTCCAAATAAACGATATAAATAATAGTTATTTAGAAAATTAAATTGGCTCACGAAGTTTGAAATGTACCATGAAAACACTATCCTTTATTTGAAGTAATAATTCAATGAAAGGTTTTTCCCTCATATTTTTTAATACATCTTTCACTTTATGCCTTTTTTTAAAATTTTAATTATATTGTTGTATTTATTTATTAATTAATTTTTTATATTTTTTAATTATATATTTTTTTATATTAAAATAGTTAGAAATTTGGTAAATAATTAATGATAACACATTCATCACAAGAAAATATTCGTTGTTCGCTTCTTATTCCACTTGATCGACAGTGCCATCTAGACAAGTCAATGAGCCCTAGTCTTAAAACGACTATTTGTCCTTCATCTAGCGGCACAAATACGCGGAACACTCATAGGCAGAATACTGACTTTAACCCACCCTGTTATACCCCTGGGCATTGGATACCCATTTCAGTCGCCTTTTACGATAGGCATGGGCTACAGTGAGTTAATTTAACCTGGAAATCACGAGACAAATTTTTCGTTGACCCTTAATGCTTTATTTAATGTTTTTTTATAAATATATATTTTTTTTTTACTGTAACAGAAAACCTTTACCAAAACAATAGTATGGTTACATTTTAAATAAATAGATTAATTGATAAATATGTTGTTGTTGTTTCTTATCCCACTTGGCTGGCCACGAGCCCATACGTACTCATGATTGAAGGGGAAGGAAGCAGCTTCTGTTGTGATGGAGCACCGGTAGGTAGAAGTCTGACTAAAATAAATATAAATAGATTAATATTGATCAATACTTTAAAAAATTGCTGACATTACGAATTGAAAATCTTAATCAGTCATGGCATTTTTTACAGTATGAAACACAAGGCGCTTATTATATCGAAAATTTTATTTATGAATATATATACATATATATATATATAAAACTTTAAAAGGACACCTATATTTAATTTATACAAATATTAAGATGTTTTATTTTGTTTTGTATTTCATGCATAAAATTCAAACGAATGGTGATAAAGATGCAATAAAACCATTTTAATAATCCCATAGTAATAATATCCTTTTTTCAATGTGATTTATCGAAACTTTTGATAACATGCAAAATCTGGATATAAACAATGTGTGCCTGAGCAAAAATTGGCTTAATGGATATCATTATTATACAAAAACATTTCTTATATCATGTGTTGAAGAACTATCAGTCAAGATTTTCATTTATCTAAAAATATTTTAATGCATTTTTGTTTCACGAAGTACATTCCGCACTTATTTTTTTCATACAACTATTATCCATTATTAATTGACTGCCCTTTCTTCGGATATGTATTTGATACAAAAAAAGTACAAGACGTTAACTAACTGTTGAAATTTTTTTATAAATAAGAAAATAAAGATGGTGTCTCCCTTAAAATCGAAAACGCCTGTCTTGAAAGTCGATTTTGTTATGAGAAATTCTGTTATATATTTTTTTGTCTACGGAATTTTATACGAGCAGACAAAATTTGTAATTATTTCTGCTTCTTTATTTCATCGCCAGACAAGATGACCTTAGATGATAACAATGAAATAAGTGGGAAACAAGCTTCAATGAAGGGTGTGAACTTTTTTTTTCCAAGTGTGAGATATTTTCACTTCATGCTATTCCTTTTTATGCATTTATTTCGAACAAATGTTCTTTTATTATTGTTATATACGAACAATATTTATTTTGAATAAAATTATATACATGTATTTAAAACAATATAAATTATCAAATTATTAAATAAGTGAAGAAAAATTGATGTAGAAACATTAAACATTGAATAAAACAAAATACATAAATTTAAAATCATGATGAATGAGTAAAGTGAAAAAAGATTAATTAAATAACTAAAAAATATATATATATATAAGGTTTCTTCATTACATATCTTTCACTAGACTCAAATTATACAAACAATGCTTTTAGATATTATACAGTGTCTTACCAATATAAATATATATATATATATATATATTTATATTTATATATTTATATCTATATATTTATTTATATTGGTAAGACACTGTATAATATCTAAAAGCATTGTTTGTATAATTTGAATCTAGTGAAAGATATGTAATGAAGAATATATATAATTATGCAAATAACGTTTGCAAGTATTACCATTGTCTTACCCATATATATATATATATATATATGGGTAAGACACTGGTAATACTTGCAAGCGTTATTTGTATAATTATATATATTATTTTATATTACATCATTATTTTATATTTTATAAAATAATAATTTAATTTTTATAATAAAAATTATAAATAATATATATCTTATTTTAAAAAATTTAACTGAAAAATACCAGTGAATACATTCAGAAAAAATCGTTAGAAAAAATAATTAAAAAAATTCTAGAATACAACATTATTTTTCCTTGTAAATTCAAGAACATTTCTAAAACATATTTTATGTCATATTTTTTATCTTATATAACAAGCGTTTAGAAATAAAAATTACTATGAACATGAGAAAAAAAATATTGTGTTTCATTTTATTTACTTATTAATTAATTTGAAATTTATAGTTTTTATTTAATTAAAAAAATCACTTCAATTTATTATAATTTGTGGTAATGCAATAAATAAAAATTAAGAAAACCTAAAAAAAAAAATTGATCTCTTAATCTAGAAGTTACTTTATTACTCGCATAATGAATTCTAATTCATTTATCATCCTTTCTTTATATTTCGCTTATTAATTTTATTTTCTTACTCTCTTTAGTAAATATTTACTGCCTGTTGTTAAAAGCAAAGTCTTCTTGAAAAGATCTTTTAAAAACCTAATTTTACGCTGAAATATACAGCTTAATTAAAAAAAAATAATAATAACAAGAATGTTTTCGTGATATCTGGCTATGCGCCAGATTAAAAAAATAATAAGTTCAAAGAAAGAAAATTTAACTTCTAATAATACTGGTTTTGAGTTTTACAAATTAAACATACGCACAGAGAAATCTCTTGTTAAGTCAGTAATTAAATAATGAAAGCATCAATAAAATTACTTCTCTGTTATTTCATTGTCACTAAAATAAAATTTTATGTTTTCAATTTCCTATGATAATATTACTTTGAAGAATGATACTATGAGTTGCATTACCTAACATTTTAGTCCTTGGATTGAATTTAACAGTAGTTTTTATAAAAGTTGCTTGGACGGAATACCTGACACAAATTCAAAAAAATATATTAATCGCATTGATTTTGTATAAGTAGATAGCAATACCATAAATCGGATTAAATATGCGCTTTCTGTATTTAAAGTTTTTTAAAGTACATTGGGAGTTAATGTACGTTTTTTAAATTTAATATATTTTCTTTTCATCAAATTCAAGAAGATGTTAGTACCTATTTCCATAATAGTTAGCACATTAAGAAAATGTTACCCAACTGCTATAAAATTTGGCATAACGATTAATATCAAGTTCATAGATAAATGATTAAATCTTCAAAATTGCCCACTGCCTTAATCCAATACATAGTTTACCTTAGTTTGTTAATAATCCCCTTCAGGAACTTTTGTCTCTAATTTGTCTGCTGAAGGGCGACAGATTATCATAAGAATGTCAATATGCCCCATTCGAAACAAATTGCAATAGGTGTCGTAGTTTTAGAATGGAGGAATTATTAGGATATTGGAGACTGGCTTTTCAGCTTCGTGAATTACCCACCTACAGGCCTACAATGATGGTATAAATATATAAAACTAAGTTCACGCATATGGACACTGGCCTGCCATAATGCTTCCACACTTGGTACGATGATTGTAGCTGCCATTGAACATGACCCTGGATTCCCTCTATCTAGTAATGATCCATCTCAGCATGATAACCTAACATTCATAACATTTTACAGCCACATCTGCTGCCTCTTAATAGAAGGGCTCCAAAGAACATAGACACCATAGACACAGCAATATTATAGTATCAATATTAACAAACTTTCATATCCCACTCATTCTACAAAATAGATCACAATTAAAATTTTGTTATATGACCTTGATCGACAAGTTGCCCAGCGAGGAATTTGGTTACTGTATATTTTAGGAGAACGCTTACAGCAAATGTGGAATGAGATGTTACTATAGATCCCCCAAAAGATGTGTACTACAGTGAAAGACAGTACGGTATCGTAGATTCAGGATTAAAGCTATGCAAGATACTAATCAATATAGATTACAGCCTGATATGGGTGTGGTCTTGATTCAGTGATGTTGAACAGAAACTGAATTGTTTCTTTAAATAATAATTCGAAACTTTCAGCTGTCACATTTATTTAAAATTGAAAATACAGAACTTTACAATTACAACGCATAACACACAAAACAAAAACACACTGTAAAACATTTACAAAATTATAATAAAGCAAGTTCGTTTTAGGATCTATATACCCTCCGTACTGCACAGAACTTTCGTTCTTTTTTTTTCTACTTCTCCAATCATCGGTTTAAAAGTCTAAACAAAAGGGTTAACACGTGATTGAAAGAAAGATCTTTCAACCTTGGTCCGCTATATACACTACTGGCCATTAAAATTGCAACCAAGAAGGCGCCATGACAGACGTGAAACTTAAACAACAGGAAGAGGGTGCTGTAATATGCAAATGATTAGTTTGTTGCGGGAATGCATGGCAGATCCTTGCTTAACCCTTGTTAGTTTTCCGGCAACAAATGACTCTTTTGCTCGTATTTGTATAATTTTAAGATGCTCTAAAAATTAACTTTGGAGAGTCTTATAAAAGCACAGTTAATCTATATAACAAAATGAGTGTGTATATACAAGGTTAATTATAATTAAAATACCATTTTCAAAATGCTGTAAGAAAAGAACTACTCGTCACTATGAATTCAAATTTTAAATGAAGATACTTGAAGATATTACGACATCAAAATAAGTTCCAAAAAGCTCATCGATTTTTTCCCATCCAACTTGGTATGACGTTGCTGTGGTGGATGGGTTTTACACGAACAGTGTCACAACTGTTGAATGACTTGGAAGTAATTTTTTTCGTCAAAAAACAGAAACAATCAAGCACATTGAACACTACAATTAGTTTAAGTGCAACTCTCGGTAAGTACGTTGTAATTTCTATTCAAAATATCACTGGCAGCCGAATTCCCTTTCTTTATTAAATGCGGAACTTTGTTTTAATGCCTTACCATTTTCCCTTTCTTCAAGTATCTTAAGTGCAAATTTGAACTCTGACTCGTTGGTTCTCATTGGTACTCATTGAACTCATCGTTCTTTTTTTAAAGCATTTTGAAAGTAGGACTTTAATTATAATCACCCTGTATAGCATATGAGGGAACAGATAAATACACAAATCTGCATAAATCGATGATATAAGAAGATATATGGAAATAAAGTATAATTATATATATGGGGGGGGGACGATTTAAATTTCTTTATTTCGTTAAACGTGAATCTGGTATATTCAATAACTGCGTGTATTTTAATTATTGACCATGAAAGAATATGCTATATGTCAGAACATGAATAAACAAGTGAATTGTAAGAACAAATAAGCGCGGATTTATGCCCTTGATTGCTTGTAAATAAAAGATTCCTTAATCAGTGAATCATTGCCATAAGTGGATTGATCAGATCTTACGATTGTTCTGATTCTTAATGTAGTTAAATAATTTAAAAAAAAGAAAATTTTCTATTAAAACTATTTAGAAACATGTGAAATACTTTATTCTTAATGATGGGGAATAAATAGATGTTTTAAAGTTAAGAATAAATATTTCACAGCGCTTATATCACTTTTAAAAATTCCCTCTCAGACTTATCCAATACTATTCGACATATCTTAATTGCTGGTAAAATTTGCTCATTAATCATGCTTTCATGGCAGTGTACTGAAGGTCACCAGAAACTCTGTCAATAGGAAGCGAACAAAAGAGCTCGAGTCGTTAAATATCGAGTGATGATCACACCACATTTTACGATTGATCCCGGACTCTGTATTTGAATAGCTTAACATCTCCTCCACCCTCGAGCAAAAAGAAAAGGGGACGCAAAAAACAAACAAAGGATATCGGATCGAAATTGTATCGATCCTAGGGTGTTTCCTGAGGCACAAAAAAATGCCCTCCATGACAGAGGATAACATCCGGGGAACTGGACAAGTGCCTGGGAAGAGAAGATGCCTGGAAGAAAAGAACTCGATGAAATACATAACGAAAATAAGAAAAAAAAAGATGTGAATGATTTCTTTCTGTTTTTATCTCTTTTCTCTTCTTTGCTTGCTCACTTTCACTTTTCTTTTCCCTTCTATCTTTCATCTTCTCTCATCCCAACTACTTTAGTAAACGGATGTAGGCTCAAAGTCTCCATTCTGTTTTAGCAAAGAGGTAGGGCTCAGTGATGTATTGCCTGTGGGATTATGAAAATCGCGAACTTAAACCCTTTTTTCCGGAAAAATTGTTTTCTAATGGTGTTCCCTCCTCTATCTCTCTGGCGGTGAACAAAAATCAGAACTGGCCTTCTCAACAAGCCAATAACAAAGCGGAGTATGTTTATTTGTTTATCTATTTATTTATTTATTTATTTTTTTTTACTTTACAAACTGAAAAGGAATTTACTAAGCCATGAAACTTTTTCGGTTTTTATTTTGTTTAAATTATTCTATTCAAAGTGCAGAAAAAGTCACATATCTAATTGATTTTCGGGAATACTCTATCTGCTGTCAGTGTGGATTTTTTTCTTGAGTTTTAAAGAAAGAAGGGTCTTCGTTATAATTACTTAGAGCTCGAAACTTTTTTTTTTTTTTTTTTTTCATTTGTTTCCAAAATTAAATTTAAAAAAAAGTTATGTCAAATATGTTAAACGTATTATTTTATAATTATAAATGATTTTCATGTGTAGGTTTTTTGGGAAGCTGAACAAAATTATTGAAGATTTGCTATGAAAAAAGATTTTTAAACATATTTTGTAGATTAAAATTCATAATATACGGATGATTTTGGAAATCATTCACCAAAAGAAACTTGTGCTTATTAAACAATTAATCAGTTTATGTTTTTCATAACGCATATTTGGAATAAATGATGGTGACAATGGTGGCATGATGGTATAATGGGTTATGATGGTATATTATAGAAAGTAAATTAAAGACCTTTGCCACTGTTATGAGAGTTTTTTAATTGACTTGAGGAAATAACTTATTAGGAACGCTTATATCACTTCACTTAAGAACGCTTCTATCACTTTTAAAAATTCCTCTCAGACGTCACCAATACGCTTTAGCACATCTTAATTGCTGGTAAAATTCGCTCATTAATCAAGCTTTCATGACAGTGTACTGTAGGTCATCAGAAACTCTGTCAATAGGCAGCAAACAAAAGAGCTCCAGTCGTTAAATATCGAGTGATGATCGCACCACATTTTACGATTGATCCCGGACTCTGTATTTGAATAGCTTATCATCTCCTCCGCCCCCGAGCAAGAAGAAAAGGGAGCGCAAAAAAAAACAAAGGATATCGGATCGAAATTGTATCGATCCGAGGGTGTTTCCTAAGGCACAAAAAATGCCCTCCATGACAGAGGATAACATCCGGGGAACTGGACAAGTGTCTGGGAAGAGAAGATGCCTGGAAGAAAAGAACTCGATGAAATACATAACTAAAAAAAGAACAGTGAATGTTTTCTTTCTGTTTTTATCTGTTTTCTCTTCTTTGCTTGCTCTCACTCACTTTTTTTTTTTTTGCTCTATCTTTCATCTTTCTTTATCCCAACTTCTCTAGTAAACGTATGTAGGCTCAAACTCTCGATTTTGTGTTAGCAAAGAGGGAGGGCTCAATGATGTGTGACCTGTGGGATTATGAAAATCGGGATCCTAAACTCGTTTTCCGGAAAAGTTGTTTTCTAATGGTGTTCCCTCCTCTATATCTCTGGCGGTGAACAAAAATCGGAACAGCTTTCTCAACAAGCCAATAACAAAGTGGAGTTTATTTATTTATTTATTTTTTTTTACTGAAAAGGAATTTACTAAGCCATCAAACATTTTCAGATTAAATTTTTTTTTATTCAAAGTGCAGAAAAGTTCACATTTCGAATAGATTTTTGGAAAACTCTCTATATATTGTCAGTTTGATTTTTTTTCTCGAGTTTTATAGAAATAAAAAGGGTTTCGTTTTAATTACTTACAGCTAGAATATTTTTTAGGTTTTTTTTATTTGTTTTTAAATGTGAATTGTGAAAAAAATAATGTCAAATATGATAAAATTATTATACTTTAATGATCAAAGATTTCTGTGTATAGTTGTATCGAAAACTGGACCAAAGTCGTAAAAATTTATTATGATAAAAGATATTTAAACATATTTTTAATGTAAATTTCATAATACACTGATTTTTTTAAATCAGTCAACAAAATGAACTTGTGTATGTTGAATATTTAATACGTATATGTTTTCCGCGATGTATATTTAGAATAAATCTCCTATTTATGACGGTATAATGTAGAAAGTATTGTAAAGACCTTTTTTCAGTTATAATGAAGTTTTGTTTAGTAATTTTACTATATTTTTTTTAATTTGCGATACTAGCATTTGCATTTGATTTAATTGGTATTCGACATACAAAAAATAATACTGACTATGTTTCCTAGAGATACAAGGCGCATTGTGGACATGAAGGTGTGTTGTAAAATTAATATTACCCTACATTCATACATAATTGATGACCATATATTCCTGACAAGGGATATCATTAAAAGGGGGTCATTATCCTATATTGACAAGAGATAATCAAGGTCATTTTAAGGGAATATTATAGGTCCAAGATTGTCATTATTACCAAGAGTCAATATCTTTATAAAGGTTCATTATCCTATACATATGACAAGGGGTCATCAAGAGAGATTATCATGACAAACGAGTCATTATCCTACATTCATGACAAGGAGGTAACAATTTCCTTTTGCTGTTCTGCAATTCTTTTCTTGGATAATCGACTTGCATCTGCATTGTACTCAAAAATCATCCATGGTAGCTCGGCACACATATATATGTGTATATGAATAGACATAGATACTTCTTCAATGGAGAGATAGTCCCACGGTGGGCAAGGCGTTCTGCCTATTGGATGCCTAAGATGTTGTTTTATTTTTAACGAGTAATGTCGTCACCCACACTTCCAACGCTCTATAGTCATATTAGATGAGGATTTACTATTTAAAGGGCATTCAGAACCACTACAAACAATCATGGGTGCATGGATGGGGAACAAATACATGTTTTACATTTATGAATAAAAACTTCAGAACGCTTATATCGCTTTTAAAAATTTATCTCAGATGTCTCCAATACGCTTCGGCTCATCTTAATTGCTGGTAAAACTCGCTCATTAATCATGCTTTCATGGCAGTGTATTGAAGGCCACCAGAAACTCTCTCAACAGGCAGCGAACAAAAGATCTCGAGTCGTTAAATATCGAGTGATGATCACACCACATTTTACGATTTATTCCGGAGTCTGTATTTGAATAGCTTATCATCTCCTCCGCCCTCGAGGAAAAAGAAAAGGTTTGCGCAAAAAACAAACAAAGGATATCGGATCGAAATTGTATCGATCCGAGGCTGTTTCCTGAGGCACAAAAAATGCCCTCCATGACAGAGGATAACATCCGCGGAACTGGACAAGTGCCTGGGAAGAAAAGAGGGGTGGAAGAAAAGAACTCGATGAAATGCATAACAAAAATAAGAAAAATAAAAGAAAAGAACCGTGAATGATTTCTTTCTGTTTTTATCTCTTTTCTCTTCTTTGCTTGCTCTCTCTCACTTTTTTTTTTTTTTTTTTTTTTTTTTTGCTCTATCTTTCATCTTCCCTTATCCCAACTTCTTTAGTAAACGGATGCAGGCTCAAAGTCTCGATTCTGTTTTAGCAAAAAGAGGGAGGGCTCAATGATGTATTGCCTGTGGGATTATGAAAATCGGGATCCTAAACCCGTTTTCCGGAAAAGTTGTTTTCTAATGGTGTTCCTTTCTCTATTTCTCTGCCGGTGAACAAAATCGGAACGGTCTTCTCAACAAGCCAGTAACAAAGCGGGAGTTTGTTTATTTGTTTACTTTTTTTTACTGAAAAGGAATTTATTAAGCCATCAAGCTTTTTCAGATTTTTTTTTTATTCAAAGTTCAGAAAAAGTTCACATATCTAATTGATTTTCAAAAACTCTATTTACTATCAGTTTGATTTTTTTCTAACGAGTTTTAAAGAAAAAAAAAGTTCTTCGTTTTAATTACTTACAGCTAGAAACCGTTTTGGTGGTGTCGAATATGATAAACTTATTATTTTATAATTATAAAAGATTTCCATGTGTAGGTATTATGAGAAGCTGGAACCAAAGTAGTAAAGATTTACCATGACAAGTGAATTTTTAAATTTATATTAAATTTCATAATATACGGGGTTTTTTTAATCATTCAATAAAAGGAAGTTTTTTTTATTCAACATTTAATAAATTTATGTTTTTCTCGATTTATATTTGGAGTAAGTCACCTATTTATGATGGTATACTATAGAAAGTAAAGTGAAGACCTTTTGTAAGTATAATGAGGTTTTCTTAGTAATTTCACTACATTTTTATTTAATTTGCTTTAATAGCATTTACATTTGATTTATTTCATATTCGACATAATACAAAAAAATAATACTGACACTTTTTTCTAGAAGTACATGTCCCATTGTAGAGATGGAGATGTGTAGTAGATCTAGCACTGCCCTACATTCATAGATAAATGACAAATACCATATATTTATGACAAGGGATACAAAAAGTGGGATATCATTAAAATGACGTCATTATCCTATATTACTGACAAGGGGTAACTAGAGGGTCAATATAGGGGGAAATTATATATCTTAGAGTGTTATTATTACCAAGAGTCAATGTCATTACAAGGAGGCTATTATCTTATACATATGACAAGGGTGACCAAGATGGAATATCATGAAGGAATATCATGATGGAATATCATGAAGGAATATCATAATTTGCATTATTAACATTTACATTTGATTTATTTGATATTCTACATAATAAATAAATAATAATGACTATTTTTTTCTAGATATACATGAGGCATTGTAGACATGGAGGTGTGTAATAGAACTAGCATTGCCCTACATTCATATATAAATGACAAATGCCATACATTTATGACAAGGGATAATAAAAGTGGGATATCATTAAAATGGCGTCATTATCATATATTCATGACAAGGGATAACCAAGAGGGTCAATATAAGTTGAAATTATAGATCTTAGAGGGTTATTATTACCAAGTGTCAATGCCATTACAAGGAGGCTATTATCCTATACATATGACAAGGGTCACCAAGATGGAATATCATGAAGGAATATCATAATTTGCATTATTAACATTTACATTTTATTTATTTGATATTCTGCATAATACAAAAATAATACTGACTATTTTGTCTAGAGATACATGGCATTTTGTGGACATGAAGGTGTTTAGTAGAACTAACATTACCCTACATTCATATATAAATGACAAATAACCATATATTCATGACAAGGAATAATTAAAGGGGGATATTAAAATGTGCTCATTATCCTATATTGACAAGGGATAATCAAGAGTATTATGATAGGGGAATAATAATATATGTCAAAAAGTATCATTATAAGTATCCTATGCCAAGATTCAATATCGCTACAATGTTGTCCTTATCCTAAACATATGACAAGGGGTCACCAAGGAAGATTATTATGACAAACGGGTCATTCTCCTACATTCATGACAAGGAGGTAACAATGTCTTATTGGTGTTCTGCTATTCTTTTCTTGGATAATCGGCTTACATTTGCATTGAACTTAAGAATCTCTCATGATAAAATAACTCGGCATACCTATATATGTATATATGTGCATACAGATTTCCTTCTTCAATGATGAGACAGCCCCATTGTTGACCAAGGCTTTCTGCCTAATAGCAGATTCCGAAACATGAGATGTTGTTAATGAGTGCGGTCGTCAGGTATACGCCCACCTCGCTATAGCCATATCAGATAGAGACTCACTATTTAATGTGGATTCAGAACCACTACAAACATCCATGGCGCTGTGGTACCCGAAATCTATGCTATACTTTTCACTCTCAAAGTTAATGATCTCAATATCTTCGCTTCTTTCATCAAACAGATCATATAAGATAAATATTAAAGAAATAATTTGAACAAATACCCCAAAGATTTTCAATTCATAGGACAAGATAGAGTATAAATTAAATCTCACTCAAAAATTTTGTAATGAGATTTAATTTATACAGATACAGAATTTAAATCTCACTATAAAAAGTTTGAGTGAGACTGAAAATTTTGGATACTGAAATTTCTAATGATGATAATTTATATTTAAATAAAAATAATCAATATAGACTCAACTAAATACATCTAAATGATAACAAATAAATATTCACTAATTGAAAATCTTAAAAGTTTTACAAACTGTTTTGTAAACTGTTAACTAAAAGTTTTGTTTTAATGCCGTACCGTTTCCCCTTTTTCAATTCCTTCTATTAGCTCACACTCTGCCTGTATATATATCTTGTTCAAATTTTCAAACGTTAATAAAATACATTTTACTCATCCACTCACCCTTTATTTATAAAGGACTTTCGGCAATATAGTGAAAAAAAAAAGTAGGAATTGACTTTAAAATTTTTTTTTTATATATTACTTGTTTCAAGTATCTTCAATACAAATCTGAACTCATTGGTTCTGGTACTCATTGAACTCATTGGTTCTTTTTTTAAAGCATTTTGAAAGTAATACTTTAATTATATTCACCCTGTATATCATATGAGGGTACATATAACTCCACAAATCTCCATAAATTGTTGATATAAGGAGGTATATGGAAATAAAATATATATGTATATATATATGTGGGGGGAGTTTTAAATTACTTTATTTCTTAAAATGCTAACCTAGTATATTGAATAATTGCTTGTATTTTAATTATTGACCATGTAAGAATATGCTTCGTCAGTACATGAATAAACAAGTGAACTGCAAGAACAAATATTCGTGGATTTACGGTCTTTAATCAAAGTAATATGTCACATAAAGTTTCACTGAAAATTTATTTTTCTTATTTAATTTATGATAATAAATCTTAACTTATAATCTGTCAATCTTAATTTATCTGATATTTGATAAACATTAACTATATTATACAAGGCATAGCTCGAATTCATATTTAATCACGTTATTCAATTAGTTAAAGAACTATAATTATGAATTTAATGGTGCTCCACAAATGGCTGATTTTGAAGTAGTTATCATTTTTTATTTGTTTTTGTTACAAAACCCGATAATCATGAATAAATGAGAAAAGTTACTGAAGATTATTTAATTTTTTTTAATAAACATTTAAACTAGAATGTAAACATCCGAACCGTCTGCCTGCATAATCCCCAAAATTAATTGCAGATGCATTAAAAATTAATTGCATTCCCATTTCACGAGTCAATGCTTAAAACTTTTACGAAATAATTATCGAATAGTTAATTGCTTTTCAGAGTTTTCTGTGATGTCGCATTTTAAGTGAAGTTATGGTACTCTTTTCTATTTTATAAATAAAACGAAATTAAAATTTTTGGGAAGAAATGGAAGCGAAATAGATTTCAGGAACAAACAAAAATCTCATTCACTTTGTTTTTAAACAAGACTTTCAAGTCATTCAAAAGTTGTGACCCTATTAGTGGAAAGCCCATACGCCAAGGTAAGATCATACCGAATTGGATGGGAAAAATCGGTGGAACTTTTTTTTGGAAGTGTTTTTTGGTGCCATATCGTTTCCCTCTTCTTCAAGTATCTTCAGTTCAAATTTGAATTCATTGTAAAAAGTGTTCCTTTTTTTACAGCATTTTTAAAGTGGGACTTTAGTTATAATCACCCTATATATATCATATGATGATACAGATATCCAGATTTACATATCTCCATAAATAGATGATATATGAAGATAAATAAAATTATCGAAGATATGTGTTTATGGATATATATATATGTGGTGGGGGGTGTATGGATGTAGGGGATTAATTTACTTTATTTCTAAAAAAGCGAACCTAATATATTCCCTAACTGCGAGTATTTTAATTATTGACCATGTAAGAATATGCTTTATAACAACATGAAAAAACAAGAGCATTGTAAGAACAAGTATATGGTGATTTACGTGCTTTAATGAAAGAGCCATATAAAGTTCGCAACATAAAATGCGAATATGCCATATAAAGTTTCTCTAAAAATTTATTTTTCTTACTTATTTAGTAATAATCTATCTTAATTTATAATCTCTCAATCTTAATTTATCTGATATTTGATAAACATTAACGACATTATATAAGGGGAATAGCTCGAATTCATATTTAATCATTTTATTCAATTAGTTAAAGAACTATAATTATGTATTTAATGGTGCTCCACAAATGGCTGCTTTTAAAGTAGTTATTTATTTTTTGTTTTGTTTTTGTTACAAAACCCGATAATCATGAATAAATGGGAAAAGTTACTGAAGATTATTTAATTTTTTTTTTTTAATAAACATTTAAACTAGAATGTAAACATCCGAACAGTCTGCCTGCATAATCCCCAAAATTAATTGCAGATGCATTAAAAATTAATTGCATTCCCATTTCACGAGTCAATGCTTAAAACTTTTACGAAATAATTATCGAATAGTTAATTGCTTTTCAGAGTTTTCTGTGATGTCGCATTTTAAGTGAAGTTATGGTATTCTTTTCTATTTTATAAATAAAACGAAATTAAAATTTTTGGGAAGAAATGGAAGCGAAATAGATTTCAGGAACAAACAAAAATCTCATTCACTCTGTTTTTAAATAAGAAATTATAGTATGTTTTCATTTCATTTAAAAGGCTAGATTTTGAGAAAAATGATTAAAAGGAAAAAAAAGTTTTCTTTAATCATTTAAGTCGAATTCATTGAATTTTTGGAATCGTTTTTTGGCAACGTTTCCTGCTTTTAATGACTATTAAAGAAATCTTTTACATATTTTTGTTATTTATTTTCATTCGAAAACGAGAAATATAAATGGGTTCCGAAAATTAAATTTCTTACTTCAGTATTTTAATAGCAAGAGAATCATGCTACATAAATATTCAAATTTTCTTTAATTAGCAGTTCCAAATAATTAAAGATTCACTTTAAAATTAAATATGCATATGCATTATTTTTTATTTGCTTATTCCTGATTATAAAAAGAAACTTTTGAATGGAACGGATAAAATGATTAACGCTAAATTAAGCTCTTTCAATTTAATACCAACGTTTTCCAAAAACTTCTTTTTAATATACGTTTTATTTTTGATTAAATTAAATTAATGGTTTATGAAATAGAATAAAATATAAATCTCTATCTTTTAAATATTGTATTCGATGTATATTAAAAACACTCACTTGGAATACCTAAATATTTTTTTTTTTATTGTATCAGCAAAACAAATGAAATATTTTCTTAGAATTTTAATTTAAAGACATTTTATACATTGAAATGAACTGAATACAAATTTTAATATTAATTTAAAAATATTTTAATAATATGCAATACGGCTTTTTTATTTTTTTAAATGATTATTTTTTTTTAAAATGTGGAATGATTTTGGCATTAAATTATTTAAATAAAAATCGAATCAATTATCGAAATATAAAAAACTTCAAAAAATTAAATTACGATCAAAACAACAAATAGTTCATGTTACCAAAAAGCTTTTCAGTTTTTAAAACTTATAAGATTTTCAATTAATGAATATTTATTTGTTATCATTTAGAAATATTTAGTTTTGATTTATTATTGATTATTTTTATTTCAAATAAATTATCATCTTTAGAAATTCTAGTATCTAAAATTTTCAGTCGCACTCAAAAGGTTTATAGTAATATTTAATTTATACTGCATACCTTCTTATAAAACTAAACCTTTGTGGCATTTGCTCAAATTTTCTCTGTAATTTTTCTTTTATATAATCTGATTGATGAGAACTGTGAAGATGTTGAGAACATAAACTTTGAGTGTGAAAAGTATATCAATTGGGACTTATTATGCATTGGTATATATATATATATATATATGGCCTGATGGCCGAAGACTAACGCTCGGTACCATAGATTTTGAGTACCACGATGCCATGGATGTTTGTAGGGGTTCTGAATCCACTTTAAATAGTAAGTCTCGATCTCATATGACTACAGAGCGTTTGACGTAAGCCTGATGACCCTATGCGTTAAAAAGAAAATAACATCTCGTGTTTTGGAATCTGCCAGTGGGGAGAAAACCTTGGTCCACCATCGGGCTGTCTCACCATAGAAGCATATATTGAAGCCATTGAAGCACATATATGCATATAGATATTCAAATATATATGCATTCCGAGATATCTTATTGTGCCCGATTATCCATGAAAAGAGCAGAACATCAAAAATACATTGTTACATCCTTGTCACGAATGTAGGATAATATCCCATTTGCCACGATAATCCCTCTTGGTAACCCCTTGTCATTTTTACAGGATAATGGCCCCTTGTAACGATATTGACTTTTGGTTATAAGGGCATTTTTGGACCTATAATGACCCTCTTGATTATCCCTCGTCAATATAGGATAATGACCTCATTTTAATGATACCCCTTTTTGATTATCACTTGTCATGAATATATGGCTATTTGTCATTTATATATGATTGTAGGGCACTGCTAGTTCTACTACACACTTCCATGTCCACAATGGCCATGTATCTCTAGAAAAAATAGTCAATTTATTTTTTTGTATTATGCAGAATATCAAATAAATCTAATGTAAACGCCACATAATGCAAATTAAATAAAAATGTAGTAAAATTACTACGAAAGCCTCCTTATAATTGCAAAAAGGTATTTAGTTTACTTTCTATAGTATACCATCATAAACAGGTGATTTACTCTAAATATACATTGCGAAAAAAATAAACTTATTAAATGTTGAATAAACACAAGTTCCTTTTGCTGAATGATTTAAACAAACCATATATTATGAAATTTACTCTAAAACATATGTTATATTTTTTTGACATGTCAAATCTTTACTACTTGGGTCCAGCTTCCCTTAAAACTTACACATGGAAATCATTTGTAATTATAAAGTAATTAAGTTTACTATATTTGACACCACTATTTTGACAATTTATTTTAAAAACAAACGAAACAAAATTGAAAAAAAACATTTCTAGCTGTAAGTAAATTAAAACAAGACCCCTTTTTTTCTTTAAAACTCGAGAAAAAAATCAAACTGTGAGTGGATGGATATTTCCGAAAATCAATTAGACATGTGGACTTTTTCTGCACTTTGAATAAAAAAAAAAATTGAAAAAATCTGAAAAAGTTTGATGGCTTAGTAAATTCCTTTTTAATAAAAAAAAAGTAAATAAATAAGCAAATAAACAAACTCCGCTTTGTTATTGGCTTGTTGAGAAGGCTGTTCCGATTTTTGTTTACCGCCAGAGAGATATAGGGAGGAACACCATTAGAAAACAACTTTTCCAGAAAAACGGGTTCCAGATCCCGATTTTCATAATCCCACATGCAATGCGTCATTGAGCCCTCCCTCTTTGCTAAAACAGAATCGAGATTTTCAGCCTGCATCCGTTTACTAAAGAAGTTGGGATAAGAGAAAATGAAAGATAGAGCAAAAAAAAAAAGTGAGAGAGCAAACAAAGAAGAGAAAAGAGATAAAAACAGAAAAAAATCCTTCACGGTTCTTTTTTTTTGTTGTTATTTTCGTTATGTATTTCATCGAGTTCTTTCTTCCACCCCCTTCTCTTCCCAGGCACTTGTCCAGTTCCCCGGATGTTATCCTCTGTCATGGAGGGCATTTTTTGTGCCTTTGGAAACACCCACGGATCGATACAATTTCGATGAGATATCCTTTGTTTGTTTTTTGCGCCAGCCTTTTCTTTTTGCTCGAGGGCGGAGGAGATGATAAGCTATTCAAATACAGAATCCGGGATCAATCGTATAATGTGGTGCGATCATCACTCGATATTTAACGACTCCAGCTCTTTTGTTCGCTGCCTATTGACAGAGTTTCGGGTGACCTTCAGTACACTGCTATGAAAGCATGATTAATGAGTAAATTTTACCTGCAATTAAGATGTGGCGAAGCGTATTGGAGACGTCTGAGAGGGAATCTTAAAAGTGATATAAGCATTCTGAAATATTTTTCTTTATTTTAAAACATCTATTTCTTCCCCACCATTGGACTGAAAAAGGTTTCACATGCTTTAAAATAGTTTTAATAGAAAATTTTTCTTTTTTAAACTTATTTAATTGCACTATGAATCAGAACAATCGTAACATCTGGTCACTTCACTTGTGGAAATGATTCACTGAATCATGACTATTTTATTTACAAACATTTTAATTTTAATACATACAAAGCAGTCATTGACATGTATAGATGATTAATGTCTAAATGGCACCAACAATTGAGATATATGAACTCGTATAAACGTTACTCGTATAATACTCTAAAAAATATTTTAAAATCACTTTAACATGGTAAGTATTTATTACGTTGTTGCAGTTACCTACATAGGAAAATTTTATTTCCAAATTTAAATTACAGAAAAATTTGATTATCATATTTGACACCACTTTTTGACAAATTAATTTAAAAAACAAAAATAAATAACCGAAAAAACAATTTTTTTTCAGATTAAAATAATTAAAACGAGACACATTTCCTTTTACCAGTAAAAAAACTAAACTGATAGTAGAGAGAGTTTTCCAAAAATCAATTAGATATGTGAACATTTCTGCAATTTGAATAAAAAAATAATAAAAAAACTCGGAAAAAGTTTGATGGTTTAGTAAATTCATTTTCAGTAAAAAAAAAAAATAAACAAATAAAAAACTCAGCTTTGTTATTGGCTTCTTGAGAAGGCCGATTTTTGCTCACCGCCAGAGATATAGAGGAGGGAACACCATTAAAAAACAACTTTTCCGGAAAACGGGTTTAAGTTCCCGATTTTCATAATCCCATAATCCTCTTTTCTAAAAAGAATCGAGACTTTGAGCCTGTATCCGTTTACTAAAGAAGTTGGGATAAGAGAAGATGAAAGATAGAGCGAAAAAAAGTGAAAGTGAGCAAGCAAAGAAGAGAAAAGAGATAAAAACAGAAAGAAATCATTCACGTCTTTTCTTTTGTTCTTATTTTCGTTATGTATTTCATCGAGTTATTTTCTTCCAGCCCCTTCTCTTCCCAGGCACTTGTCCAGTTCCCCGGATGTTATCCTCTGTCATGGAGGGAATTTTGTGTGCCTCAGGAAACACCCTCGGATCGATACAATTTCGATCCGATATCCTTTGTTTTTTTTTGCCCCTACCTTTTCTTTTTGTTCGAGGGCGGAGGAGATGATAAGCTATTCAAATACAGAGTCCGGGATCAATCGTAAAATGTGGTGTGATCATCACTCGATATTTAACGACTCGGACTCTTTTGTTCGCTGCCTATTGACAGAGTTTCTGGTGACCTTCAATACACTGACATGAAAGCATGATTAATGAGTGAATTTTACCAGCAATTAAGATATGCCGGAGCGTATTGGAAACGTCTGAGATGAACTTTTAAAAGTGATACAAGCGTCCTCAAATAATTATTCTTAATTTTAATGCATCGTTCTCAAGTATTTATTCTTAAATTTAAAACATGTATTTGTTTCCCCTCCATGAACCCATGATTGTTTGAAGTATTTCTGAATCCACTTTAAATAGTATATCCCGATCTGATATGACTGTAGAGTGTTGTAAGTATGGGTGACCACATTACCCGTTATAAATAAAACAACATCTTTGTGTTTCAGTATCTGCCAGTACACAGAACGTCTTGGCCCACCATGAGGCAATCTCGTCATTGAAGAAGTGCATGTCTATACCTATATATATATATATATATATATGTATGCAGAGCGATCATGGATAATTTTTGAGTACAATGCAGATGCAAGCCGATTATACATGAAAAAAATAGCTGAACACCAAAAGGACACTGTACCTCCTTGTCATGAATGTAGGATAATGACCGGTTTGTCATGATAATACCTTGTTGGTGACCCTTTGTCAAATGTATGGGATAATGGACCTTTATAAAGATATTGACTCTTGGTAATAATGACATTCTTGGACCTATAATATTCCCCTAAATTGACAATCTTGATTATCTCTTGTTAATATAGGATAATGACTACCCTTTAATGATATCCCTTGTCATGAATATATGGTCATCAATTATATATGAATGTAGGGTAATGTTAATTCTACAACACACTTCCATGTGCACAATGCGCCATGTATCTCTAGAAAAAAACGTCAGTATTATTTTTTGTATGTAGAATACTAATTAAATCAAATGTAAAAGCTAGTAATGCAAATTAAATAAAAATGTAGTAAAATTACTAAAAAAACCTCATTATAATTGTAAAAAGGTCTTTATTTTACTTTCTATATTACACCGTCATAAATAAGTGATTTTCTCTAAATATACATCGCGAAAAACATAAACGTATTAAATATTGAACAAACACAAGTTCATTTTGTTGAATGATTTAAAAAATCCGTATATTATGAAATTTACTCTAAAAATATGTTTAAATAACTTTTATCATAATAAAGCTTACTACTTTGGTCCACATTCGATAAACGTACATATGGAAATCATTTATAATTATAAAATAATAATTTGATCATATTTGACACCACTTATTTTTAAATTTAATTTTAAAAAGAAATGAAAAAAGCCCCGAAAAAAAATTTCTCGCTGTAAGTAATTAAAACGAGACCCTTTTCTTTCTTTAAAACTCGTTCGAAAAAAATCAAACTCACAGTAGATATAGTTTTCCGAAAATCAATTACATACGTGAGCTTTTACTCCACTATGAATAGAAAAAAAAATCTGAAAAAGTTTGATGGCTTTGTAAATTCCGTTTAGGTAAAAAAAAAAGTATATAAATAAACAAATAAACAAACTCCGCTTTGTTATTGGCTTGTTGAAGAAGGCCGTTCCGTTTTTTGTTCACCGCCAGAGATATAGTGGGAGGAACACCATTAGAAGACAACTTTTCCGGAAAACGGGTTTAAGATCCCGATTTTCATAATCCCACAGGCAATACATCATTGAAGTCTACTTCTTTTTCTAAAACAGAATCGAGACTTTGAGCCTGCATCCGTTTACTAAAGTAGTTGGGATAAGAGAAGATGAAAGGTAGAGAAAAAAAAGTGAGAGAGAGCAAGCAAAGAAGAGACAAGAGATAAAAACAGAAAGAAATCATTCACGTCTTTACTTTATTTTTCTGTTCTTATTTTCGTTATGTATTTCATAGAGTTCTTTTCTTCCAGCCGCTTCTCTTCCCAGGCACTTGTCCAGTTCCCCGGATGTTATCCTCTGTCATGGAGGCCATTTTTTGGGCCTCAGGAAACACCCTCGGATCGATACAATTTCGATCCGATATCCTTTGTTTGTTTGTTGCACCCCCTTTTCTTTTTTCTCGAGGGCGGAGGAGATGATAAGCTATTCAAATACAGAGTCCGGGATCAATCGTAAAATGTGGTGCGATCATCACTGGATATTTAACGTCTCGAGCTCTTTTGTTCGCTGCCTTTTGACAGAGTTTCTGGTGGCCTTCAGTACACTGCCATGAAAGCATGATTAATGAGCAAGTTTTACCAGCAATTAAGATGTGCCCAAGCTTATTGGAAACATCTGAGAGGAAGTTTTACTTCAGCTTTACTTCTTTTAAGAATAAATACTTCAGAACGCTTATATCACTTGTAAAACTTCCTCTCAGATGTCTCCAATACGCAGCGGTACGTTTAAAACATATATTTGTTCCCCACATACTCCTTCGTTGAAAAAAAAACAATTAACATTCTTCAAATTGTTCAATTATGCATTAAAAATAGAGGTCAATCGAAACATTTGGTCAATGGTCGTTATTATTCATTAACTTAATGACTATTTCATTTACAAACATTTTAATTTTGGTATACCAAAGTAACCATTGAGAGGTACGTATGATTTATGGGTAAACGTGTCATTAATCATATTTAAAAATTGTTTAAATATGCTTATTTCATATTTCAACGCAATATTTTGTAATTAACTTGAAATTAAGAATAGAGTTTCTTTATTTCTCATATCCTTTGCTTGCTTTTTGAGTCCACATTTTTTGCTTCAGACTGGAGTATATATTAAGTTATTCAAATACAGAGACTGCTGTTATATCAATCGTCAAGTGTGGTGTGATCCTCGCTCGATATTTAACGACTGGAGCTCTTTTGTTCAATTCCTATTGACAAAGTTTCTATTGACCTTCAGTACACTGAAAGCGGCCTTTGCTATGAAAGCATGATTAATGAGCAAATTTTACCAGCAATTAAGATGTGCCGAAGCGTATTGGAGACGTCTGAGAGGAATTTTTAAAAGTGATATAAGCGTTCTGAAGCATTTATTCTTAATTTTAAAACATCTATTTGTTCCCCACATAACCATCCATTGAAAACGTTCATTTTTTTAATTATGTAAATGATTTCTTATACACTAAGAATGCGGTCAATCGCAATATTTGGAATCATTAACTTGTGGCAAGGATTTACTGCTTAAATGCTATTTCATTTACAAACATTTTAATTTGAATACATTCAAAGCAAACATTGTGATGTATAGGTGATTAATGGGTAAATGGTACTGACAATTAGAATGTATAGAAACGTGTAAATGTCTGCAACAGTTTTTTAAAAATGATATGAACATGATAATTTTGTCTACGACAGCAAATCAATAAATGTATTGTAATTTACTTGAAATTGATCAACAGAATTTATTTGTTTGCTATATCCTTTTCCTGCTTTTTGGCATTTTTTTGCTATTCTAATACAGAGACTGTAATCAATCGTCCAGTGTGGTGAGATCCTCGCTTTATAATTAACGGCTCCAGCTCTTTTGTTCAGAAATGTTTCCAACCTTTCTTGTAACATTCATTATACTAGAAGCAGCCTTTGCCATGGAGGGATGAAAAGTATTGGACACGTCTGAGAGGAACTTTTGAAAGTGACATAAGCGATGTGAAGTATTTATTTTTAATTTAAAACATATATTTGTTCTCCACCCACCCATCCATTGAAAATAAAACGTTTCACATGTTTCTATGCAATTTTAATATTTTTTTTAATTGTGCAAATGAAGATATATACATTAAGAATGAAGACAATCGCAACGTTTGGTCACTTGTGTCAATGATTCACTATTTAATGACTATTTTAATTAAAATATTTTAAATTTAGTACATTCAAAGAAACCATTGAGATGTACAGATGATTAATGGACCAATGGTAGTAACAATTGAGATGTATGGACGCGTATAAAAATTTGAGGAACTTTTTAAAACTGATATGAATATGATGACAGTAATCATTAAATTTATTGTAATTTATTTGAAATGGAGATCTATAGAAATTCTTTGTTTAGTACATCATTTGCTTGCTTTTCGTATCCCCTCTCCTTCTTGAACCCGATTGTGATATATAAGTTATTGAAATACAGAAACTGTAATCAATTGTTAAGTGTGGTGTTCTCTTCGCTTCATAAATAACGGCTCGTGCTCTTTTGTTCAATGTCTGTTTCTAATCTTTTGGTAACATTCAATACACTAGAAGCATCCTTTGCCATGAAAACATGATTGCGCAAATTTCACCAGCAATTAAGATGTGCCGAAGCCTATTGGAGATGTCTGAGAGGAACTTTTAATAGTTATATAAGCGTCCTGAAGTATTTATTTTTAATTTTAAAACATATATTTGTTACTCAATCAACCATCCATTGAAAAGAAAACAGTTCACATGCTTCTAAATAATTTTAATAGAAAGTTTTCATTTTGGAAAATTGATTTGAAAAACTATGCTTTTATGTATATGTTTATACATATGTATGCTTTAGGGAGGTATGCGTACTTATATACGTACACATATACGTATGCCTAGCTATCCTCTTATCATGTGCGATTTTTAAGTGCAATGCAAATGGGAGCCAATTAGCCATGAAAAGAATAGTAGAACACCAAATAAAAAAAATAACGTTGTTATCACCTCGTCAAAAATGTAGGATAATGATCCGCTTGTAATGATATCCCCCTTGTCATGAATATAGGTTAATGGTCACCTTGTAATAATATTCAATATTGGTTGTAATAACCGTCTTCGACCTATAATATCCCCTATAATGGTTTTCTCGAAATTATAATATTCCTTTACTATGATCCTCTAATTGGTCCCTTGTCATATAGGATAATGGCCCCTTGTAATAGTATTGACTCGCGATTATAATCACCCACTTCGATATATAACGATTGACTAATATTCCATTATAACAATCCTCTTGGACCTATAATATTCCATTATAATGATCCTTTTGGACCTATAATATTCTTCTATTATAACCCCCATGATTACCCCCATGTTAAGAATATAGGATAATAACACCTTTAATAATATTGATTCTTGACTCCCTATGACTTATAATGATCCTTTTGAACTTATAGTATTCCTCTATAATGACCTGGTTATTCCTTGTCATGAATATAGGATAATGACATCCCTCTTTGATTATACCTTGTCATGAATAGATGGTTATTTGTCATTTATATATAAATGCTGGTTCTACTACACGCCTGTCATGCCCGTAATTTGCTATGTGTAACTAGAAAGAACAGTCAGTATTATTTTTTGTATTATGTAGAATATCAAATTAATCGCCCTAGTCATGCAAATTAAATTAAAACTGAGTGTGATTACTAGAAAAAAATCATTATAATTGCAAAGCTGCGATAATTTTTCATTCAATAGTACACCATCACAACCAGTTTATTTACTCCAAATATACATCGTAAAAAGCATAAACTTTTTAAATGGTGAATAAACCAACATTTTTGTTGTTTAGTGATTTCAAACATCCGTATGTTAAGAAATTTACTCTAAAAAAACATGCTTAAAAATCACTTTGTCTTGGTACGTCTATACTACACGGTTCCAGTCTCCCAAAAACTCTATACAGGACCCTCTTGGAACTTTAAAGATCCATAATTTTTCTTTAAATGCCTTAATTTTGCAAAATTTTAAATTATAAAAGATAAAGTTTATCATATTTGGCACTATTTTTTTTACAAATTAATTTTAAAAACAAATAAATAAAAAGCGAAAAAACAAATTTTTTTCAGCTGAAAGTAATTAAAACAAGACACATTTCCTTTTTCGAGAAAGAAAGCATACTGATAGTAGATAGAATTTTCCTAAAATCAATTAGATATGTGAACTTTTTCTGCCACTTTAAATAAGAAAAAAAATCTGAGAAAGTTTGATGGCTTAGTAAATTCCTTTTCAGTAAAAAACTGTAAAGAAATAAACAAACAACTCTTTGTTATTGGCTTGTTGAGAAGGCCGTTCCGATTTTTGTTCACCACCAGAGAGATAAAGGACGGAACAACATTAGAAAAATACTTTTCCGGAAAACGGGTTTAAGATCCCTATTTTCATAATCCCACAGGCAATACATCACTGAGCCCTCCCTCTTTGCTAAAACAGAATCGAGACTTTGAGCCTGCATCCGTTTACTAAAGAAGTTGGGATAAGGGAAGATGAAAGATAGAGAGAAAAAAAAAGTGACAGAGCAAGCAAAGAAGAGAAAAGAGATAAAAACAGAAAGAAATCATTCACGGTTCTTCTTTTTTTGCGTTCTTATTTTCGTTATGCATTTCATCGTGTTCTTTTCTTCCAGGCGCCTTCTCTTCCCAGGCACTTGTCCAGTTCCCCGGATGTTATCCTCTGTCATGGAGGGCATTTTTTGTGCCTTAGGAAACACCCTTCGGATCGATACAATTTCGATCCGACATCCTTTGTTTGTTTTTTGCGCCAATCTTTTCTTTTTGCTCGAGGGCTTAGGAGATGACAAGCTATTCAAATACAAAGTCCGGGATCAATCGTAAAATGTGGTGCGATCATTACTGGATATTTAACGACTCGAGCTCTTTTTTTCGCTGCCTATTGACAGAGTTTCTGTGATTTTTAGTGCCCTGCCATGAAATCGTGATTAATGAGCAAATTTTACCAGCATTTAAGATGTTCCCAAGCGAATTGGAGACGTCTGAGAGGAACTTTTAAACGTGATATAAGCTTTCCCATGTATTGACTCTTAATTTTAGAATATCTATATATTTTTCCCATCCTTACACCCATTGAAACAGTTCATATGCTTTTAAATAATTTTAATAAATTTTCAGTTTTTAAAATCATGTAAATATACTAATAAAGAGGTCAATCGTAACATTCGGTCACTTATATCAATGATTCATTACTTAATGACTATTTTATTTACAAAAATTTTAATTTTAATACATTCGAAAGCAGTCATTGAGATGTATAGATGACTAATAGGTAAATGTTACTGACAATTCAGATGTATATATAATTAATGGGTAAATGGTACTGACAATTGAGATGTATAAAAGACTATAAGCGTTTGAAGCAGTTTTTAAAAAGAATAAGAATAGGATGATTTTTTCTTTTACAGCAAATTTTTAATATATTTTCATTTACTTGAAATTAAGATTGATAGAATTTATTTACTTGTTATATCCTTTGTTTGTATTTTACTGCCCCTTTCCTTCATCCATATGCTATGAAATTTACTCTTAAAAACATGTTTAAAAATCAAATTTTTCTTGGTATGTCTTTCCTGACCTGTTCCAGTTTCCAAAAAAACACTACACAGGACCCTCTTGGAACTTTAAAAATCCATAATTTTTCTTTAAATGCCAGCCAAATTTTAAATTATAAAGGAAAAGGTTTATAATACTTGGCAGCGCTTTTTTGACAAATTATTTTTAAAAACACAAAAAAAACAAGAAAAACAATTTTTTTTTGAGTTGAAAGTAATTAAAACGAGATACAGTTCCCTTTTCGAGGAATAAAAAAAGTCAAACTGATAGTACATAGAGTTTTCCGAAAATAAATTAGATATGTGAACTTTTTGTGCACTTTGAATAAAAAAAAAAAAAAAAAAAAAAAAAAAAAAAAAAAATTTGAAAAAGTTTGATGGCATAGTAAATTCCTTTTCAGTAAAAATAAATAAACAAACTCCGCTTTGTTATTGGCTTGTTGAGAAGGCCATTCCGATTTTTCTTCACCGCCAGAGATATAGAGGAAGGATCACAATTAGAAAAAACTTTTCCGGAAAACGGGTTTAAGATCCCGATTTTCATAATCCCACAGGCAATACATCATTGAGCCCTCCCTCTTTGCTAAAACAGAATCGAGACTTGAGCCTGCATCCGTTTACTAAAGAAGTTGGGATGAGAGAAGATGAAAGATAGAGCAAAAAAAAAGTGAGTGAGCAGGCAAAGAAGAGAAAAGAGATAAAAGCAGAAAGAAATCATTCACGTCTTTTTTTTTCCTTATTTTCGTTTTGTATTTCATCGAGTTCTTTTCTTCCACCCCCCTTCTCTTCCCAGGCACTTGTCCAGTTCCCCGGATGTTATCCTCTGTCATGGAGGGCATTTTTTGTGCCTCAGGAAACACCCTAGAATCGATACAATTTCGATCCGATATCCTTTGTTTGTTTTTTGCGCCAACCTTTTCTTTTTGCTCGAGGGCAGAGGAGATGATAAGCTATTCAAATATAGAGTCCGGGATCAATCGTAAAATGTAGTGTGATCATCACTCGATATTTAACGACACGAGCTCTTTTGTTCGCAGCCTATTGACAGAGTTTCTGGTGACCTTCAGTACACTGCCATGAAAGCATGATTAATGAGCGAATTTTTCCAGCAATTAAGATGTGCCGCGGCGTATTGGAGACGTCTGAGATGGAATTTTTAAAAGTGATATAAGCAATCCTAATGTATTTATTCTAAATTTTAAAACGTCTATCTGTTCCTTATCAACCCATCCTGTGAAAAACTCCATTTCATATGCTTCTAAACAGTTTTAATACAAAATGATCTTTTTTTTTTTTTTTTAAATTATGTAAATGATCTTATGCTTTAAAACTAGGTCAATCTTAACATTTGGTCACTTGTGGCAATGCTTAATTGCTATTTATTTATAAACATTTTAATTTCAATACATCAAAGCAGTCATAAAGATGTGTAGAAGATTATAAAATAATGAGTTTATCTTATTTAACACCACTTTTTTGACCATATAATTTTAAAAACAAATGAAAAAAAAATCAGAAAAAAAGTTTCTAGCTGTAAGTAATTAAAACGAGACCAATTTTTTTTCTTTAAACTCGTGAGGAAAAAAATCAAACTGACAGTAGAAAGAGTTTTTCAAAAATCAATTAGATATGTGAATTTTTCTGCTACTTTGAATAAAAAAAAAAAAATAATAAAAATCTGTAAAGTTTGATGGCTTAGTAAATTCCTTTCTAGTAAAAAGAACAAAACAAATAAATAAAAATAAAAGAACTCTGTTTTGTTATTGGCTTGTTGAGAAGGCCGTTCCGATTTTGTTCACCACCAGAGATAGAGAGGGAGGAACACCATTAGAAAACAACTTTTCCGGAAAACGGGTTTAAGATCCCGATTTTCATAATCCCACAGGCAATACATCATTGAGCCCTGCCTCTTTGCTAAAACAGAATCGAGACTTTGAGCCTGCATCCGTTTACTAAAGAAGTTGGGATAAGAGAAGATGAAAGATAGAGAGAAAAAAAAAAGTGAGAGAGCAAGCAAAGAAGAGAAAAGAGATAAAAACAGAAAGAAATCATTCACTTCTTTTCTTTTTTTTTCTGTTCTTATTTTCATTATGTATTTCATCGAGTTCTTTGCTTCCAGCCCATCATCTTCCCAGGCACTTGTCCAGTTCCCTGGATGTTATTCTCTGTCATGGAGGGCATTTTTTGTGCATCAGGAAACACCCTCGGATCGATACAATTTCGATCCGATATCCTTTGTTTGTTTTTTGCGTCAACCTTTTCTTTTTGCTCGAGGGCGGAGGAGATGATAAGCTATTCAAATAGAGAGTCCGGGATCAATCGTAAAATGTGGTGTGATCATCACTCGATATTTAACGACTCGAGCTCTTTTGTTCGCTGCCTATTGACAGAGTTTCTTGTGGCCTTCAGTAACATTATGATTAATGAGCAAATTTTACCAGCAATTAAAATGTGCCGAAGCGTATTGGAGACGTCTGAGAGGGAATTTTTAAAAGTGATATAAGCGTTCCCAATTATTTATTCTTAGTTTTAAAACATCTATTTGTTACCTACCATTGAAATGAAAACATTTCATATGTTTCTAAATAGTTTTAATAGAAAAGTTGGAATTATTTCAATTATTTAAATACATTAAGTATGAGGACAATCGTAACGTTTGGTCACTTGTGGCAGTGATTCACTGCTTAAAGACTATGTTATTTACAAACTTTTTAATTTTAATACATTCAAAGCAATAATTGAGATGTATAGATGATTAATGGATAAATGGTGCTAACAATTGAGATTGATAGACACGTATAAAAATCTCAGTCTCTTTTTCAAAGTGATATGAATATCATAACTACAATCATTAAATATATTATAATTTACTTGTAATTCAGATCTGTAGAATTTCTTTATTTGTTATATCATTTGCTTGCTTCTTGCGTCCACTTTTTTTTGTTGCTCCAGACCCGAGTATATAATAAGTTAATAATAATTTATAATAAGACTGTAATCAATCGTCAAGTGTAGTGTGATCACCATTCGATATTTAACGACTCGAGCTCTTTTGTTCTATGCCAATTGACAGAGTTTCTGGTGACCTTCAGTACACTGAAAGCGGCCTTTGTCATGAGAACCTGATTAATGAACGAATTTTACCAGCAATTAAGATGTGCCGAAGCGTATTGGAGATGTCTGAAATGAATTTTTTCATGTGATACAAGGATTCCAAAGTATTTATTATTTATTAAAACATCTATTTGTTCCCCAGATAACCATCAATTGAAAAACATTTTACATACTTTAATAATTTTAATAAAGACGTTTTCATTTTTTAAATTATGGAAAAGATGTCATATGCACTAAAAATAATGCCAATCGTAACATTTGGTCCCTTGTGGCAATGATTCACTGCTTAATGACTATTTTATTTACAAACATTTTAATTATAATATATTCAAAGCAATCATTGAGATGTATAGATCATTAATGGGTAAATGGTTGTAACAATTGAGATGTATAGAAGCGTATAATGTGTGAAGCAGCTTTTAAAAGATATATGAATATGATAAATTCGTCTTCGAATGCAAACATTAAATGACTTGAAAGCTACTTGAAATTAAGATCTATTGAATTCATTTGTTATATGGTTTGTTCGGTTTTTTGCATGCCTTTTTTCTTTTTGCACTAGACCGGAGTATACCATAAGCTATTGAGACAGAGGCTGAAATCAATCGTTAAGTGTGGTGTGATCCTCGCTTGATAATTAACGTCGCAAAATCTTTTGTTCAGAGACTGTTTCCAATCTTTCTGGTAACATTCAATATACCAGAAGCAGTCTTTGTAATGGATGGATGATTGATGAGCAAATTTTACCAGCAATTAAGATTTGCCGAAGCGTATTGGAGTCGTCTGAGAGGAACTTTTAAAAATGATATAAACGTTCTCGAGTATTTATTCTTAATATTAAAACATCTATTTGTTCTCCACCATTAAATAGAAAGTTTTCAGTTTTTAAAATTATTTAAATACACTAAGAAGAGGACAACCGTAACATTTGGTCACTTGTGGCAATGCTTAATTGCTATTTATTTACAAATATTTTATTTTCAATACATTCAAAGCAGTCATTGAAATGTATAGATGATTATAAAATAATAAGTTTATCATATTTGACACCACTTTGTTGGCAATTTAATTTGAAAAACAAATGTAAAAAACCCGAAAAAAAGATTCTAGCTGTAAGTAATTAAAACGAGATCCTTTTTTTTCCCCTTAAACTCGAGAAAAAAAACCAGACTGACAGTAGATAGAGTTTTCCGAAAATCAATTAGATAAAGGAAAAGTTCACATAACTTTTTTCTGTACTTTGAATAAAAATATAAAATAAAATATCTGAAAATGTTTAATGGCTTAGTAAATTCATTTTCAGTAAAAAAAAAATAAACAAATAAACAACAAACTCCACTTTGTTATTGGCTTGTTGAGAAGGCCGTTCCGATTTTTGTTCACCGCCAGAGAGATAGAGGAGGGAACACCATTAGAAAACAACTTTTCCGGAAAACGGGTTTAGGATCCCGATTTTCATAATCCCACAGGCAATACATCACTGAGCCCTCCCTTTTTACTAAAACAGAATCGAGACTTTGAGCCTGCATCCGTTTACTAAAGAAGTTGGGATAAGAGAAGATGAAAGATACAGCAAAAAAAAAAAAGTGAGAGAGAGGAAGCAAAGAAGAGAAAAGAGATAAAAACAGAAAGAAATCTTTCATGGTTCTTTTTTTTTTTTTGTTCTTATTTTCGTTATGTATTTCATCGAGTTCTTTTCTTGCAGCCCTCTTCTCTTCCCAGGCACTTGTCCAGTTCCCGGATGTTATCCTCTGTCATGGAGGGCATTTTTTGTGTCTCAGGAAACACCCTCGGATCGATACAATTTCGATCCGATATCCTTTGTCTATGTTTTGCGCCAACCTTTTTTTTTTTTTTTTTTTGCTCGAGGGCGGAAGAAATGATAAGCTATTCAAATACAGAGTCCGGGATCAATCGTAAAATGTTGTGCGAGCATCACTCGATATTTAACGACACGAGCTCTTTTGTTCGCAGCCTATTGACAGAGTTTCGGGTGACCTTCAATAAACTGAAAGCGACCTTTGCCATGAAAGCATGATTAATGAGCAAATTTTACCAGCAATTAAGATGTGCCGAAGCGTATTGGAGACGTCTGTAAGGGAACTTTTAAAATTGATATAAGCGCTATGAAATATTTATTCATAATTTTAAAACATCTATTTGTTCCCTATCCAAACATACATTGAAAAGAAAATAATTTACATGCTTCAAATAGTTTTAATAAATTTATTTCATTTTTTATGCAAATGAAGATATGTACTTTAAGAATGAGGACAATCACAATATTTGGTCACAATGGTTCACTACTTAATGACTATTTTATTTACAAACACTTTAATTTTAATACATTCAAAGCAGTCATCGAGATGTATAGATGATTAATGGGTAAATGGTTGTAACAATTGAGATATATAGAGCGTATAAACGCCTGAAGCAGTTTTTTATAGTGATATGAATATATTTGGTCGCGATCATTAAATATATTGTAATTTACTTGAAATTCGGATGTACAGAATTTCTTTGTGGTTTTTTTTTTTTTTTTTTTTTTTTTTTTTTTTGCGCGACCTTTTCTTTTTGCTCAAGAGCGGAGGAGATAATAAGCTATTCAAATATAGAGTCCGGCATCAATCGTTAAATGTGGTGTGATCATCACTCGATATTTAACGACTGGCGCCCCTTTGTTCTCTTATTTTGAGCTCTTATTAAGTTCGCCAGAAACTCTGTCTATTGACAGAGTTTCTGGTGACCTTCAATACACTGAAAGCGGCCTTTAGCCATGAAAGCATGATTAATGAGCAAATTTTACCAGCAATTAAGATGTGCCGAAGCGTATTGGAGACGTCTGAGAGGGAATTTAAAAAAAATGATATAAGCGTTCTCGAGTATTTATTCTTAATTTGAAAACATCTACCTCCTCTTTATCCTCCTACTCATTGAAAAGAAAACATTTCCCATGCTTCTAAGTAATTTTATTAAACACATTTCATTTTTTGAAATTATTTAAATACACTAAGTATGAGGACAATCTTAACATTTGGTCACTTGTGGCAATGATTCACTACTTAATTGATATTTTATTTACACAAATTTCAATTTTAATACATTCAAAGCAGTCATTGAGATGTATAGATGATTTTGGGGTAAATGGTACTAACAATTGAGATGTATAGTAGCGTATAAACGTCTGAAGCAGTCTTTTAAAGTTGTATGAGTATCAGGTTTTCTAAGAATATCTTTGACCGTGAACATTAAATATATTGTACTTTACTTCAAATGAATATCTATTGAATTTCTTTGTCTGTTATTTCTTTTGTAGCCTTTTTGCATCCCCTTTCCATTTTGCTCCAGAATGGAGTAAATAATAAGTTATTCAAATACAGAGACTGCAATCAATCGTAAAATGTGGTGTGATAATCACTCGATATTTAACGATTGGAGATCTTTTGTTCGCTGCCTATTGACAGAGTTTATGGTGACCTTCAGTAACACTGCCATGAAAGCATGATTAATGAGCAAATTTTACCAGCAATTAAGATGTGCCGAAACGTATTTTTAAAAGTGATATAAGCGTCCCCAATTATTTATTCTTAGTTTTAAAACATCTATTTGTTACCTACCATCGAAATGAAAACATTTCATATGCTTCTAAATAATTTTAATAGAAAAGTTTAATTTTTTTCAATTATTAAAATACATTAAGAATGAGAACAATCGTAACATTTGGTCACTTGTGGCAGTGATTCACTGCTTAATGACTATCTAATTTGCAAACATTTTATTTTTAATACATTCAAAGCAATAATTAAGATGTATAGATGATTAATGGATAAATGGTACTAACAATTGAGATTTATGAACACGTATAAAAATCTCAGTATCTTTTTAAAAGTGATATGAATAGGTTTTCAAAAATTTCTTTGACCGTAAACATTAAATATATTGTATTTACTTGAAATTCAATATCTATTGAATTTTTTGTTTGTTATATCAATTTGTTGCTTTTGCATCCCCTTTTTTTTTGCTCCAGAATGGAGTATATAATAAATACTAATTTATAATTGTATTCAAATACAGAGACTGCAATCAATCGTAAAGTGTGGTGTGATCATCACTTGATAATTAACGACTCGAGTTCTTTTGTTCAGAGATTCTTTCCAATATTTCTGGTAACATTCAATACACCAGAAGCAGCCTTTGCCATGGATGGATGATTGATGAGCAATTTTTAACAGCAATGAATATGTGCCGAAACGCATTGGAGACGTGTGAGAGGAATATTTAAAAGTAATATAAACGTTCTCAAGTTTTTATTCTTATTTTTAAAACATATATTTGTTCCCCACACGACCATCCATTGAAAGGAAAACATTTAACATGCTTCTAAATAGTTTTAATAAAATTATTTATAGTTCTTAAACTATGCAAAATATAAATACAGTAAAAGGCCAATCGTAACATTTGGTCACATGTAATAATGATTCACTTTTTAATGACTATTTTATTTACAAACATTTCAGTTTTAATACATTGAAGCAATCATTGAGATGTTTAGATGATTAATTTGTAAATGGTACTAACAATTGAGATGCATAGAAGAGTATAAACGTCTGAAGATGCCACACTTTTTAAAAGTGATATAAATATCGCGATTTCGTCTTAAATATAGTGTAATTTAGATGTAATTAAGAACTATAGTATTTCTATTTGTTATATATTTTGCTTGCTTTTTGAGTTCCAATTTTTTTGCTCCAGAACGGAGTATACATTAAGTTATTCAAGTACAGAGTCTGTAATCAATCTACAAGTGTAGAGTAATCATCTCTTGATATTTAACGACTCGTGCTCTTTTGTACGGTGCCTATTGAGCAGAGTTTCTGGCGACCTTCAATACACTGAAAGCGGCCTTTGCCATGAAAGCATGATTAACGAGCAATTTTCACCAGCAATTAAGATGTGCCGAAGCGTATTGGAGACGTCTGAGAGGAAATTTTGAAAGTGATATAAGCGTCATCAAGTATTTATTCTTAATTTTGAAACATCTATTTGTTCCCCTCACAATCATCCATAGAACATTTTCATTTTTTAAAAATTATGTAAATGATATCCTAAACACTAAGAATGAGATTAATCTTAACATTTGGTCACTTGTGGCAATGACTCACTGATTAATGACTATTTTATTTACAAACATTTTCATTTCAAAATATTCAAAGCAGTCATTGAGATATATGGATGACTAATAGCTAAATGGCATTAACAATTGATATGTATAGAAGCTTAAAAATTTCTGGAGTAGTTTTTAAACATGGCTAGAATATGATGATTTCCTCATTGACGCAATATATTGCAATTAACTTGAAATTAAGAATATAGTTTCTTTATTTGTTATATCCTTTAATTTTTTCTCCAGACTGAAGTATATAATAATTTATTCAAATGCATAGACTATATTCAATTGTCAAGTATGGTGTGATCCTTGCTTCATAGTTAACAGCTCTAGTTCTTTTGTTCACGGCCTGTTTCCAATCTTTCTGGTAACATCCAATACACCAGAAGAGCCTTTGTCATGAAATCGTGATTAATGGGCAAATTTTACCAGCAATTAAGATGTGGCGAAGCGTATTGGAGACGTCTGAGAGGGAACTTTTAAATTTGTTGCAAGCGTTCCCAAGTATGTATTCTTAATTTTAAAACATCCATTTGTTCCCCACCATTGAAAATATAGCATTTCGCATGCTTCTAAATAGTTTTAATAGAAAATCTTAATTTTTTTAAAGTTATATAAACGATTTCTTATACACTAAGAATGAAGTCAATCGTAACATTTGGTCACTTGTCGCCCTGATTCCCTATTTAATGACTATTTTATTTACAAACATCTTAGTTTTAATATATTCAAAGCAATCATTGAGATGTATAGATGATTAATGGGTAAATGGTGCTGACAATTGAGATGTATAGAAGAGTGTAAGCGCCTTAAGCAGTTTTTAAAAATGATAAGAAATTATGATTTCGGCTTTGATCGCAAATTTGTAATATATTTTCATTTAGTTGAAATTAAGATCTATAGAATATCTTTATATGTTTTATCCTTTGTTTGCTTTTTTTTTGCACCCCTTTCCTTTTTGCTCAGACTGAATTATATAATAAGTTATTCAAATACAGAACTGTAATCAATCGTCAAGTGTGTTGTTATCCTCGCTTGATAATTAACTGTTCGAGCTCTTTTGTTCAGGGCCTGTTTCCAATCTTTCTGGTAACATTCAATATACTAGTAGCAGTCTTTGCCATGGATGGATGATTGATGAGCAAATTTCACCAGCAATTAAGATGTGCCAAAGCGTATTGATACGTCTGAGAGGGAATTTTTAAAAGTGATATAAGTATTCTCAAGTATTTATTATAAAACTTCTGCATGTTTTTCCTTCAATGAAAGCACAAACCTACATGTCTATAAAAATTAAAAATATAAAATTTAATTTTTTTATTATATACATGTTTCTATAAGGGCCTGAATGGCCGAGTGGTACCACTGGTTTCGGGTTCGAGTCCCGGCGGTGCCATGGATGTTTGTAATGGTTCGGAATCCACTTTAAACCATAGGTTCCGGTCCTAACAGGATCGTAGAGTGTTGCGGGGGCATTGTTACTCCGCGTCCGTGGCTTATCAAGTTACACGCGCCCCCTGGGAAATGCAAAGTGAGTAACGTCTGTGCAGAGCTTGCCTTAAGACATCCAAGACCAAGGTATTTAAGTGTTTGTCAGCTGCATTATAACCCAAAAAAATGTTTCTATATATATAAAAACTGTTGTAAATCGTAAAATTTAGTCAATCTTTGTGAATATTTTTTATTTAATGACAAGGGATCGTGTTATTATTTTCTTGCAAAATGCCTGGTTACAATACATTCACAGCTGTAATATACAATATATCTGGTTACAATAAATACAATCGCCTTGCTGATCTATGATTAATGAGAAAATGATGCCAGCTATTAAATTATGTAGAAAATTATTAATGCCTGAAGTAGTTTAAAAAATATAAAAATGATACTAATTAGTCTTTAAGATTAAATATTAGTTCCGTTGTAATTCCTATATTTAATTGCTTTTTGTGTATCATTTACTTTTTGCACCAGGAGGAAAGAAATGACAAGCCAATAAATTATTCAGACATATCAGTAATAGAAAGGGATGCAAATCACCACTTGATCTTTTACGATGCAAGCTCTTTTGTTTTGTATCTATTTGTATAGATTCTAGTCGCCATTAAATATACTGAAAGTAGCCTTTACGATGTTTGTTTGATTAATGAATAAAATTGCCGCCATTTGATATGTACAATAGCATATCGCAAAATTCTGGTGACATTTTTTAAAAAGTGATAAAGATGTGTTAATTTGGGACTTTTTTTAAACGCTAAAAAGTTTTTAGTTTTTACAAAGAGTCTTCTATTTACTATTCCAGGGTAGAAGGTATCCTAATTGTTTAGTACTTAATTTATTATTTATTAAATTAAATTTATTTTGTACTTATTTATTTTAAATAATTCATAGCCGACGGTCGTACCATGCTGAATATACCGGTTCTCGTTAGATCACCGAAGTTAAGCATCATTGGGCGCGGTCAGTACTTGGGTGGGTGACCACCTGGGAACACTGCGTGCCGTTGGCAAATTTGGGACCTGAATGGCCGAGTGTCTAGCGCTCTGGCGCTCGGTGCCACAGGTTTCGGGTTCGAATCCCGGCGGTGCCATGGATGTTTGTAGTGGTTCGGAATCCACTTTAAGCCGTAGGTCCCGGTCTTCTATGACTGTAAGAGCGTCACGGAGCAAAAGTCATGCTTCTACCTACGGGTGCTCCATCACAACAGAAGCTGCTTCCTTCCCCTTCAATCATGAGTCCATATGGGCTCGTGGGCTTGGCCAGCCAAGTGAGATAAGAAACAACAAAAAACAACAACAACAACAAATAATTCATTACAAAATTAAATTAATTTATCCCTTTTGTATTAATAATATATATATCTACTATTCATAAATAATTTCTTTTATGGTTTTTTTTTTTTTTTTTTTTTTTTTTTTTTTTTTTTTTTTTTGCAAAAAATTATTATATAATTATGATGATAATATATAAGAAATATATTGGATTTTAGATTCATTTTCAAGAGAAGACAATTATTAGTCATTTCAAGTACCCAAATATTAACGAATTGTTCAAATAATCCAACTACAATTACAGTCGAAATACTAGTACACGCTATTTTCATTTTTCTAACTGTACACTGTAAGTACAGTTATCTGTGCAGCCAAACATTAATATTTGAATTTTTTGTTGTAGATATTTTGTAGTAAATAATTTACTCTCATTTTTTTATTTGAGATAGAAGTTATAATACTTTCAATGTACACATTTGTGGCCAAAGTCTTCAAGAGATTATAATTAATTATAATAAATAATTATAAATGATACAAATTTTCCACTCGAAGGTGTTTTATCAAATACATCTATTTTCTTTCCTCAAGTTCGACAAAACAACACTATTTTATTTTTTTAAATAATTGCAAAACTATTATAAACTCTTCCGAATCAATTTGTTTAAAATCTTCACTCTTTCTGATCTCATTATATTCATCAAATGAGCGATTCCCAAATATTCCGTTTGGGGATACAGTGATTTAAAATAATTGCCCTTTTTGGCATCCTTTCAATTATTAATCATTTCTCCCCACACAGTGCGGTATAGGCTTCGGCTACAAAGTATAATTACGACGAATCTCCAGTTTCGCAATTAATCATACGTCCCGTCAGCAGTAGCATGCTATCCAATTCGCTTTGCTTAACCCAAGCATGCCTCCCTGTTTGAACTTGTTGATTACTCTGCTGTCATCAACTCTGGGAAACAGGAATTGCACGGAGGGCTTCCGAGAAAGTGATTTGCATAGGGATAGTATAGTGTGGGAACCCGCTCTTCGAGAAGATATGGGTCAATCTCCTTAGAAGATTTTTTTACATTTCTTAATTGATTTTATATTGGTACTATTAATCAAATTCGTTCTTTATTCTGCATATATATATATATATATATATATATGCAGAATAAAACTTTATTTCCGTTTCAACTCAATCAACTGATTAATCGAATTAGTTACAGAAATGAGTATGGTACCTTTGCACAGTAAATTGACTATGCGTTATATGATAAGGTACCTTTAAGAGCTGGTTAGAGGTAATTTAAAAAGTTAATATTTTGAGGTAAACAGAAATTATGATAAAATAATTAAATACAACGATGTACAACAACACATATTTAGTAAGAAAAGAACATATATTATAGAGATGCTTCATAGCCTAGTGACTAGTGCTCTAGGAGGACAGGATTGCCATAGGATTCGGGATCTAGTCACGGCGAAGCCATGAATGTTTGTAGTGGTTAGGAATTTATTAATTAATTTTATATTGGTACTATTAATCAAATTTGGAAAAAAGTAGAAAGTGTATTTATACAGGATAAAGACTTATTTCCGCTTAAACTCAATTAACCGATTAGTTAGTTAAAGAAATAAATATGGTATTTTTGTACAGTAAATTGACTAAGCGGCATATGATACGGTACCTTTTAGCGCCATCTAGAGTTAAATACAAAAATAATATTTTGAAATATACAGAAATTATGACAAAAAATTAAATACAAAGATATAGAACAACCTCTCTCTAGCACTGGGTGCCACATATTTCGTGTTCGAGAACCAACAGTGCCATGAATGCTTGTAGTCGTTCGGAATCCCTTTTAAGTCTTAGGTCCAGGACTAATGTGACTGTTGAGCGTAGAGATGACAACCTTACCCAGAAAAAAGAAACACATCTCCTGTCTAGAAATCTGCTAGTAAACAGACGGCCTTGGCCCACCATGAAGATATTGCTCCATTGAAGAAGCAGATAGACACCCATATGATAAATAATGTGTATGTATGGCACAAAATATCCAAAATATCATGATAAGTTTTGCAATATCTTGGAAGAACTCAGAAAAACACTGATTTTAATTATACATTAATGGACAAACAATAAGCATTAGGTATTTACTTCTGCTTGATATCATTAAAAGCATGTAAAGGAAATTACTTTTATGAAATGCTGAAGTCGACATGGTTGAAAAATTTGTCATAAGTAATAATGCACATTTTCTTTCTAGACATCAGGCCACTGTTTATAAATTTGGGCGATACCATGAATGCATGCAATGGTAATACGACGACATAGATGCTGTGACTAGAGGGTGATATTCCATAGATTTACTTTCTTACATGTCCTGAAATGAAGAAATCCATGGTATGAGGACTGCTGATTGTGGAGACCATTGAACAGCACGATAATATGATTATCAATTTAGGTAATAAAATTATATTGCTATTAAAAGCAGACTTACTTCTGAAGATTAAAAAGCAAATTAGGTAACATATATTCTAAACAGAATTAGTACAGACGATTCTTTTTTTCAGCTTATTTTTAGTTAAAATTTGTGCGTTAGACTGCCCTACAGTTGCTTACATTTAAAAAATGATAAGTGTGCAATACATTTAAAAATATTTTGAGTTTTAAAAAAATATCTCAATCTTTTTTAAATATTTTGGTGTAGAAAGATGACTGTATATTGTTATTTTCTTTACAATATGTGTTTTCTTATTAAATCGATAATTCCCTATATTTTAGAATTTTTTGGTAGTATTTGGTGGTATCTTTGGTCGTAAACTCAGAATTGCTCACCAGAGAGTACTGCTAGATATCACATTAAGTAGAGCATAGACATTTGTTTTACAATATCGACAGCTGTATCTTGCTCAAGTCCTTCCTACTGAGACAGACCTACATGTATTCAGAGCATTTATAAACTGCTTTGATAAAATTCGTAGTTTGAATGTTCATAAATTGCTTTGATAAAATTCGTAGTTTAAATGTTCGTAAGCTGCTTTTGATATTACTGATCACGATACTATATTATACAGTCGTAATTCCTTCTATCTGAAAATAATTCAATTCAATACATGCCCTAAGAGCCCATATCATCTCTTCTGACTATATATTTTGTATCAGTTAAGTATAACTTCTACAGGATACTAATTTCCAGGTAAAACGAAGCACTGTTAACAGCTGTAGCTCTTTGTCCAATCAGAATTCGGTAGAAATCCTGTCAAAGCAAATGTTGCTCTTCAAAAAACGGCACATACTTGAATTTTCAGATTAATATCGTCGTATACGAAATTACTAATGTACGAGATTCCTACCGAAATTGCTGGGGCAAACAAGAAAAATATACTGCTGCAGCAAAAAGGATAAATGCACTGTCGCTGCAAACAGGATAAATACAATGTTGCATCACACAGAATAGATACACTGTTGCTGCAAACAAGATAAATACACTGTTGCAGAAAACAGGATAAACACGCTGTTGCAGCAAACATGATAAATACACTGTTGGAGCAAACAGGATAACTACATTGTTGCAGCAAAAAGGATAAATCTGACACCAAGAGTCTTCAAGATGGTGTCCCAATCCTTCATTTGCCAAAGTGAACTGTGCACCGAAAGTTTGAAAGGCCAATTTGGGTATTTACTTTGAATTTTTGTCTGATTAATTAAATGGAAATTTTTACTTCATTAATTCATTAATTCTCTTTCTTTTTTGTTACTTTTCCCCTTAACAAATTCCTCTTGGGCATTTATCTGTAAGCAAGACCAGATTGTACTACTAGTTTACTTGGTATATAGTGTTAATTATGTTGAATGATTTATTATTTTAATCTTAATTAGCTATACGTAAAATATACTGCAATCTTTCAATAATGTAGAATTTATTTTTGCTTATAACAAATAATAAAATATATTCTAAACATTCTGCGAGACTTAAACAAATAAGACAATATGATATTTCAATTAGTATATTATTGAAGAAAGAAAGTTAATTTTCAATACCTGAAAATTATATTTTATATATATATTGTTTTCAAAGAATGTCCGAATTAACGTATGAGCACAAAAATATGTATTTGCAACTAATTGGCATACAAAAAATACACAAAATTTATCCATTATCAAATTAAATTTATGTCTCTTGTTCTTCCTGAAATATAATTAAATAAAAGAACAGTTTTTTTCTTCATTTTCAATCTGAAAGCCTGTCATATTATATTAAATTTCTGAAAGCAATAATGTCTTTATCTTAGTGTACAGAAATCTTTAATTAAATTTAAGAAAATCTAATTTGTGTTAATTAAAGTACACCATTAACTATCGCAAAATATGTTACAAGCGCTAATTATGTTATTTAAAAGGCTTTTTTTTTCATATTTTCTTCAATAAGACTAAATTCCCAGTCTGTTTAAGAATAATTCGAAATATTTCCATTATTTATAAAGAATAATAATAATTTAGCAATTTTAATTATTTTTAGCCAGTTTAATTTAGCAATATTTCCTTTGTCTAGACATTCATTTTGCAATTTTACATAGAAGTTCTTCTTGGTATTTTCGTTGTATGGACAACGCAACAAAATGATATTTTTAAATAATAAGCCAATAAATTTCTTCATCTTTTATTACCAATGAAACCAATAACTTTTCATTATGTCTAATCTGTGCAATTTCGCAATTTCATTTCCAGGATTATTGCAAATCTACTTTCATTAATATCACTTTCATTTCTTGATCCTTTCTGTCACATTATTTCCCAAATAAATGTATATAAAGAATATAAAATTTCAACTGTATATCTAAGAAGTATAAAATATTTTTTAAAAATAAAATTACATATTATTGTATATAAAATAGTTAAATACAACATTTCGTCTTTTCCATCACATATTAAACCTACAAGAAAATGATCAATTTCATCAATATTGAATCTTGAACTTAACAGCAATATTTAAAAAATAATAATAAATTAAACAATTTTAATTTTATTAGACGAATACAGAATAGGGCTGGTGAAAGTATAATAAATGTATTATTGTTCTTAAAATAAAAAAATAGCTTCATAATTAATTGAATCTAAAATCACATTTATTTATTAAATAAAATACTTGCTTGATAACTTTCTCGATATTTTTCAAAGGTAAATAATTATAAAGATATATATTAAGAATTTTTTTAAAAAAAGCAGAAAATTTGTAAATACGCTATACAATGGTAGGTTATATTATGTAGGGCAATACATATAACCTACCATTTTTTTTTTCTAAATTATCTATAATATCTGTAAAATTCGGTGAATTTTCTTAAAATATAGATTTTTTCCTTATATTGAGTTTGGATTAGACGCGTAATAACTTCATGAAATTTGGAGGGAAAAAAATGTATGATATCTGAACTCGTGAAACTTCAAATTTGTTCGAAAAAAAATTCATATAAAAGACTGTTAGGCATAAATTATATAAAACTAAAAAGAAAAATAATGTCTGGTTGCACCACATATCGATACTACATCCATCTTATAGATAGTTTAATGTTAGCCAAAGGAGATATCCTGAGGATTCGTATCCTTAGTATTAGCAGATTCAGCATTAATTCGTAAATTTAGTAGGTCGCTCTACCTTCATTTTATGTACACTAGGGCTAAATAGACCGGTACCTATATTTAACCACTAAATGTGCACCGGTACCACTAAGTGTGCACAAGGGGACCGTAGAGCCACACACCAAACCAATCGAAGTATAGGTTTACAATATTCACTAATTTGAATATCACTTTACCAAAGTTATTAAGATACATTTGTTTAACACGGTAAATGATTGCCCCATAATGAAAATTTTCAATACATAAATTAGTTTGACTGAAACTATTAACGAATATGCTTTGAGATAGCAAATGCCGAATTACATCATGGAATCCAATCCATTGATTTATTGCACCCCCTAAAATCAATTTGCAGTTTAAATTGATACTCGCTGAAACGATGCGCGAATTAAGGTATTATACATTCATTGATTTCCATGTTAGGAAGTCGTAAAAATTTCCTCTTTGTGAAATCGCTCTTTGAAAGTGGAAATGCAATTAGAAAAGTATTTATTGGAGGAGCGATGCATAGGGTCTCGAATTGAAAGGGATATTTGCAGCGAAGATACAATGAAAAATAAGGGCTTTCAGTTACGGTACAAGTGGAAACATTTCCTGGAGTTATTATTGATAATCATTAAGTGTTATTTCACTGGAACGCTTTAAATATCAGAAATAACTTCAAGGCGAAATGGGAAATCTAGAACAATCGATGATTTCGAAATGAAAAATACTTTTTTTTCTTTGAATATGATTGCGGTATATTTTTATTGCTGTGCTAAAACTGGACGGTATTTTATGGTAATAGAATAATTTTTTTTTTTAAAGTATTTAATTTTTTTAATTCATTTAATATATTAGTTCTCTTATAGTTAATGGCTCATTTTTGTTTGTTCTAGCTACTTTTAAAATAGTTTTTTTCTCCTTTCACTTTTAAAAATTCATATGAGTTTTATTCGCTTTCTGTTAGGAAAAAAAAAATAATAATTTTTTTTAATATTTCGTATTTTGTAAACGAAAATTTTCATTTTAATTTAAAAAGAAAAGATGTTTATCTGTTATAGTCGTATATTATTCGTTTGCATAAACAAATAATATATATATTGATGTAATATTGGTACCAATTAGAGAGCGCCCTCTAATTGGTATAGTACTAAAGGTCAGATTACTTACCCTAGTTGGCTAGTACTCTGACCTTTAGTACCAAAGACTTCAGGTTCGAATACTGGAGGAGGCATAAAAGCTTGTTGGTGGTTCGGAATCCACGTTAAACTGTAGGTCAAGGTATATTTAGCTTAAAGTGTGCACAAGATGATCATAGAGTGACAGACCGAATCAATCGAAATATAGATTTACAATATTCACTAATTTGAATATTACTTTACGAAAGTTATCAAGATACATTTGGTTAACACAGTAAATGATTGCCCCATAATGAAATTTTCAATACATTAATTAGTTTGACTAAAACTATTAACGAATATGCTTTGAGATACAAAATGCCGAATTACATAACGGAATCCAATCCATTGATTTATTGCCCACTAAAATCAATTTTCAGTTTAAATTGATACTCGCTGAAACGATACGAGAATTAAGGTATTATGCATTCATTGATTTTCATGTTAGGAAGTCGTAAAAATTTCCTCTTTGTGAAATCACTCTTTGAAAGTGGAAATGCAATTAGAAAAGTATTTATTGGAGGAGCGATGCATAGGGTCTCGAATTGAAAGGGATATTTGCAGCGACCAGATACAATGAAAAATAAGGGCTTTCAGTTACGGTACAAGTGGAAACATTTCCTGGAGTTATTATTGATAATCATTAAGTGTTATTTCACTGGAACGCTTTAAATATCAGAAATAACTTCAAGGCGAAATGGGAAATCTAGAACAATCGATGATTTCGAAATGAAAAACACTTTTTTTTTTTTTTGAATATGATTGCGGTATATTTTTATTGCTGTGCTAAAACTGGACGGTATTTTATGGTAATAGAATATAAAAATATTTTTAAAAAAAGCCTTTATTTTATTTAATTAATTTAATGGTTTTTTTCAATGTTTTACACTCCTTTCACTTTTAAAGAGCCAAATTAGTTTTATTCGCTTTCTATTAGGAAAAAAAAGTTTAATTATTTCTGAATATTTCCTATGGTGTAAATTGGTATGGGGTGAATTTGTGTGAAAAAAATTTCGTATAAAAGGAAGATTAGGTGTAAATTATATAAAGGTAAAAAGGAAAAAAAATGCCTGGTTGCACCACATCTCGATACTGCTTCTATCTTATAGACAATTTAATGTTAGCCAAAGGAGATATTCTGAGAATTCTCTGTCCTTAGTATTAGAAGATTCAGCTATAGTTCCTAGAGAGTTAGCATAATTCAGGCTACATCACATTTTTGCAGTGCATTCATCCTTTAGAGAGTGTCCCCTTCAAGTCAATATGCTGAAGACTCATACCCTTAGTAATAGATGATTCAAGTTTAATTCGTGGGAGATTTAGCCTTACCCAATTAACCATACATCCATCTTTAAAGGAGTATTACCTCAAAGGTGATAACCGGATTTTTCTTATAATTATCTTCGTGTCAAAAAGGTTCTCTTGCTTATAGATTTGCCACATTAAATCATGAAAATACACATACATTTTTGGTATTGTTTCTTTCTGGAAACCTTTCCTTTAAGTCCATTTGCCTTCAAATTATAGGTTTACAATATTCACTAATTTGAATATTATTTTACGAAAGTTATCAAGATACATTTGCTTAACAGGTAAATGATTTCCCCATAATGAAATGAACTATATATATATATACTGAAACTATTAACGAATATTTCCCCATACTGAAACTATTAACGAATATGCTTTGAGATATAAAATGTCGAATTACATCATGGAATCCAATCCATTGATTTATTGTCCCCAAAATCAATTTGCAGTTTAAATTGATACTCGCTGAAACGATGCGAGAATTAAGGTATTATGCATTCGTTGATTTTCCATGTTAGGAAGTCGTAAAAATTTCCTCTTTGTGAAATCACTCTTTGAAAGTAGAAATGCAATTAGAAAAGTATTTATTGGAGAAGCGATGCATAGGGTCTCGAATTGAAAGGGATATTTGCAGCGGCCAGATACAATGAAAAATAAGGGTCATCAGTTATGGTACAAGTGGAAACATTTCCTGGAGTTATTATTGATAATCATTAAGTGTTATTTCACTGGAACGCTTTAAATATCAGGAATAACTTCAAGGGGTAATTGGAAGTCTAGAACAATCGATGATTTTAAAATGAAAAATACTTTTTTTTCTTCGACAATTATTTCGGTATATTTTTATTACTATACTGAAATTGAACGGTATTTTATGGTAATAGAATAAAAAAAATATTTAAAAAGAAATTATTTATTTTATTTAAATAATTTAATGATTTAGTGTTTTTAAAATGATAATTTTTGTTTTTTCAAGCTATTTTTCAAATAGTTTTGCACTCCTTTTACTTTTAAATATTCAAATGAGCTTCATTCGCTTTCTGTTAGTAAAGTCTAGAACAATCGATGATTTTGAAATGAAAAATACTTTTTTTTATCTTTGAATATGATTTCGGTATATTTTTATTGCTATGCTAAATCTTAACTGTATTTTGTGGTAATAGAATATAAAAATATTTTTAAAAAAGCAATTATTTTATTTAATTAATTTAAAGGTTTTTCAATGTTTATGGCACATTTTTATTTGTTTAAGCAACTTTTAATATAGTTTTGCACTTCTTTCACTTTTAAGAAGCCAGATCAGTTTTATTCGCTTTCTATTAGGAAAAAAAAAGTTTAATTATTTCTGAATATTTCCTATGGTGTAAATTGATAAGGGGTAAATTTGTGTGAAAAAAAATTTCGTATAAAAAGTAGATTAGGTATAAATTATATAAAGGTAAAAAGAAAAAAAAAGCCTGGTTGCACCACATCTCGATACTGCATCTATCTTGTAGACAGTTTAATGTTAGCCAAAGGAGATATTCTGAGAATTCTCTATCCTTAGTATTAAAAGATTCAGCTATAGTTCCTAGAAGATTTAGCATAATTCAGGCTACATCATATTTTTGCAGTGCATTCATCCTTTAGAGAGTGTCCCCTTCAAGTCAATATGCTGAAGACTCCTACCTTTAGTAATAGAAGATTCAACTTTAATTCGTGGGAGATTTAGCCTTACCCAATTAAATATACATCCATCTTTTAAGGAGTATTACCTCAAAGGTGATAACCGGATTTTTCTTATAATTATCTTCTAGTCAAAAAGATTCCTCCGGTTTATAGATTTGCCACATCCAATCACGAAAATACACATACATTTTTGGTATTGTTTCTTTCTGGAAACCTTTCCTTTAAGTCCACTTGCCTTCAAAGTATAGGTTTACAATATTCACTAATTTGAATACTATTTTACGAAAGTTATCAAGATACATTTGCTTAACAGGTAAATGATTTCCCCATAATGAAATTTTTAATACATTAATTAGTTTGACTGAAACTATTAACGAATATGCTTTGAGATATAAAATGTCGAATTACATCATGGAATCCAATCCATTGATTTATTGTCCCCAAAATCAATTTGCAGTTTAAATTGATACTCGCTGAAACGATGCGAGAATTAAGGTATTATGCATTCTTTGATTTTCCATGTTAGGAAGTCGTAAAAATTTCCTCTTTGTGAAATCACTCTTTGAAAGTGGAAATGCAATTAGAAAAGTATTTATTGGAGAAACGATGCATAGGGTCTCGAATTGAAAGGGATATTTGCAGCGGCCAGATACAATGAAAAATAAGGGTCCTCAGTTACGGTACAAGTGGAAACATTTCCTGGAGTTATTATTGATAATCGTTAAGTGTTATTTCACTGGAACGCTTTAATATGAGGAATAACTTCAAGGCAAAGTTGGAAGTCTAGAACAATCGATGATTTTGAAATGAAAATACTTTTTTTTTTTTTTTTTTTGAAAATTATTTCGGTATATTTTTATTACTATGCTAAAATTAAACGGTATTTTGTGGTAATAGAATTAAAAAATATTTAAAAAGGAAGTATTTATTTTATTTAATTAATTTAATGACTTAGTGTTTTTAAAATGATAATTTTTGTTTGTTCAAGCTATTTTTCAAATAGTTTTGCACTCCTTCTACTTTTAAATATTCAAATGAGTTTCATTCGCTTTCTGTTAGGAAAAAAAAAAAGGTTAATTATTTTTGAATATTTCATATTACATAAACAGATATTTTAATTATTTAAAAAAGGTTTTTACCTTGTTCATAATACCTTTATATAATTTATACCTACTCGTCTTTTTTTTACGAATTTTTTTTTCACACAAATTTGGTGTTACTCGAGTCCAGATTCAAATTCTTTTTTTTTTCGCAAATTTCATAATTTTTTACGTGACTAATCCAAACTAAATGTAAGGAAAAAATTCAGAAAATTTTACAGTTATTATAAATAATTTAGAAAAGAAAATGGTAGGTTGTATGTAATTTCTGAGTTTTCTGTTTCATTACAAATGATTTAAAGCAAACGAATTTTTTCAATTTCTTTTTAAGCATAATTCTTAGAAATGCATCGATGCATAGAAAAATGTTTAAATGAATATTATCACTATAAAATATAAAACTGAAGGAAATACATAAAAACTATATAAAATTCTAAATAAATTGGAAATTTTCGTGAGAACTGTAAACTAGAAATATCGATTAATTAAAAAAAATTAAGCACTGCAATGTAACATTGCTAAAATAGAATTAATCTTCACTGTTTATTTTACAATAATTTTTTCAATGGAGAAAGATGAAGACTAAGGAAACATAATGACTAATTTTTAACAAAGGATAAGTTTTAACAAAATTAAAAACCTTCATCCAGCTTTGCAACGTATTTTTCTTTTTATTATTATTGTAACTGTAAATGAGACAATATTATTCATTTCCAAATGATGAAAACTTATAAATTTATTTAAACCATGTAGTACAGTAGATTTCAAAAAAGTTTTGAGAATTGATCAATTTAAAAAATGCAGTCATCTTTAATAATATTTATTTAATTTAATAATATTTACAGTCAAGGATTATGTTTTTACGTTGTCTGACTTTGAAAAAAACTAAACTGAACTGAATTCAACTGTTATTTTTTTTTTTAAATAAATATTTTCTTTGGAAAACGTCAGAACAAAATTATATTTTCAGACATTGAAAAAGAAGAAAAATCCAGTTTTTAATACGATATCATGAAAATTTTGTGTCTAGAGCGGCGTGAAGAATTGTCATATTTATATACAGCCTTGAATGTTGAGAAATTTCATGGGACGCAAAATTGGATTTTCCAACTTGTCAGGACAAATACTGTGATACAGTAAAAGGAACGCAAAATCCCTGAAATAAATGAAATGCATTGCAGTTTTATGAAATTTTATATAATACTTTTAATATTCTTCTGAATTTTTATTTGACGTATATTGAAAATTAATATTTTCGGAATCATTGGTATTAAGATCTGGAAAGAAATTTTTGTTTTATTCATTGGTCAGCCGTCGTATTTTGTGTTTTATTTGTTTGTCAATTAAATATTGATTTCAAACAAATTTTGGGTATGATCAATACTTTTTAATTGTTGAAACAAAATTAATTAAACAAAATTAAAATTGCAGAAATGTCCTCAAAAATAAAAATAATTTATTGCTATTAAAATTTCTATTTTTTTATTGTTTAAGAATTTCCTTTTTTAATTATTTTTATGAATTTTAGTTTGTATTGGTGTATTATATATTTGATATTATTGGGCTTTGGAAAGTTTTAATACTGGCATGCTAGATTTCTTTTCAAATAGTTACCATAAGATTATTTTATATGTTTAACTAAATTAATTGAATATTTTTGTCATTTCATATCATAAAATATAGTAAGAGGCTTTTATTTTATTTTTTAATATGATTGAACATTTTGAAGTCATAAATTTTTACTTAATTGATGATTAGCCCCTGATGATTATTAATTTGATTTTTTTCGAAATATGTGAAATTAAATTCTTGGCAAATGCAATTGATATATAAAATCTGAACTTATTTCTACAGTTGAAGACCTTAAAAATATTATGTATTTTTTTTATATGGCAATGTTAGACAACGGTGTCCAACCATATTCAACTGTATAACCACTAGCTTTTGAAAACAGAATTGAGTTTCCTTCTAGAATAATTACAATTAGATATAAGTATGTTCAATCATGAGTATTAGGATACTGTATTCCAGCTTTAAAAACTCTTAAATTGAATTGTTGAAAAACTGTGTTTTTTTTTTTTTTTAAACTGCCATTAGATATCAGTAATATAAGAATTTTCAGTTTCTAGTTAAATTTTAAATATATATTTTTAATGATGTTATCTATGCTAAATAACAGGAATGGTAAAAGTTATCGGATTGATTTTAATGATGTTATCTATGCTATCGTATCTATATTAAAAATCAAGTCAATAATCATCAGTTAAATAAAAATTTATTGATTTCAAAATACGTAATCCTATTAAAAATAAATGAAAATAATTTAATAACTAAAATATTTAAATACATTATGTTGGATATTAGATACATTACGTTAAATACATTATTTTTATTAAAAATATTTTTTCTGAAATTTTTCTTCAGGATTGATTAGCTGTAACCCAGCTATATTTTACAATATTATAGTTTTCTGAGTTCAACACCTGCTCAATGGATATACGTTTACATTTGTGAATATCGATATGATATATTTTACGCTACCTTTTAGTTAAAAGTGTTTATGTAAAGTCAAAAAATTATGTTGTTTTTTTTTTTTTTGTCATATTTTGCCAAATTTTAACAAAAAATATTTATTTATATAATTTAATTTTCAAGTTTGTCAACGTTTTAGAGTCTAATTAACAGTAGCATCAAAGACATTTCATAAAATTTATCTAAAAATATTTGCTTTGAACGTGGTCTGTTCCCTTAGTTTTAATTAACTTTGCTGTTATAAAACTGTTTAATTAACTGTTACTGTTAAATTAGTGTAATCAAATAATTAAATAACTGATGTTTATAAGGAAGAAATATGCTTTTTATTTCTGTATCATTTCACTATTAGAAGGTGACACTCACCAATTCCCCTTTAAATTTGTTAAAAATCAAAAATTATAATAATGCATAAAAATTCACTCAGGAAAGTTAATCAAAATAATTATGTACAATATGTATTTATGTAGAAATATGTAGGTCACTAGGTATTAATTTATATAATTAATTTTTCATGCTTGCCAATGTTTTATCACCTAATTTAACAATAGCATCAAAACATTTGCATGAACTTTTTTAACATTAGCTAAGCGTGGTCTGTTCCCTTAGTTTTAACTAACTTTTCTGTTATAAATTTTTTTAATTAACTGTTACTGTTAAGTTAGTATTATAAAATATTTAAATAACCAATGTTTATAAGGAAGGAATATGGTTTTTATTTCATTATTATTCCCAAATGTCCCTTTAAATTCGTTAAAAAATCAAAAATTATAACAATGCATAAAAATTCATTAAGGGAAGTCAATTAAAATAATTATAATGCGCGATATGCATTCATGTAGAAATATGTAGGTCACAAGATTTCACTAGGATTGATTTACAACCAGAATTATGATTCACTTACTTTCATTCGCTACTGTAAATCAAGAGATTTACTTCACTGAAAATACCAGGGTGAACCTAAAATAATGTCCCACATGGGATAACGTTAAGTAGCCACCAATAAATCTTATCAACACTTTGGGCTATAATTAAATGGAAATAGCTACTTAATACTGCTTAACACGCACTGTGGAAAAGCTGGATTTACCATTTTTGAAATATGTTAGTCAATGTTTGCTGAGAAACTATTCTGCCTGATTTACAAGTTTTAAATGCATTCAAAATGAAATATTACTGCTCTTTCTATTGTTAAAGTAAAGTAAAGCATAATTTTACATTAAAACATGAGCTCATATTTATTTCCGGGGCTTTTGTTTCTAAGCAAAGTAAATAAGTAGTTTGTTTTATTTGTTATAATAAAATAAGCGGAAGCTAGTTGGCTTTTAATAATGCATATCAAATCAAGTCTTATACAATTACCTTTTTGTTATATTTCATTAAATAAATAGACCAATGTTATTCATTTATTATCACTTATATATCAAATATTACATGTTTCAAAAAGTGTTTTTAAAGACATGAAAATCATCATGTCTTTAATACTTCTCTTAATAATTCATAATTAATAATAATTCTTAATAATTTAATAATTCTTCTATAAATACTTCTCATAATATTACTTATTTTATTAAAATAAATGAGATATTTAAAAAACATAACTTTTAATATTTCAAAAAATATTCCTTGCGAATGAAATGCTATATACACTATCTGGAAGAAAGTGACGGGACACCCCTCGAAAAGTAGAAAAGTCGACAATACAACTGTCACATGCGCAATAATAGGTATCACATGTCAACCATATCCTATAAATACTCTGTGGAGTCGACTAGAGTTGTTTTTTGTCAAGATGCCGCCACGGGAAGAGTTGTCTGAGTTCGAGAAAGGTGTGTTGGTTGGATTGCATCTTGCTAAGGTGTCAATTAGGGAGATATCCCGTCTCCGTAACTGCTCAAAATCAACTGTAGCACGTGTTGTGTGTCGCTACAAGACTGAGGGACACTGTCAGAACAGACCCCGAAGTGAACGACCTACAGTTCTCACCAGCAGGGACCGGCGGGTGCTCGGCAGGGAGATTCGAAGTAACCGTCAAACATCCATGGATAACATAGCTAATGAGTTTAGACAAGCCACAGGAGTGGCCATTTCGACCAAGACTCTTCGTATCGAGGCCCATAAGTTAGGTTACACTGGACGTTCGGCGGCCCATAAGCCTTTGATTACGAAAACCAAGAAGAAAGCGTGCCTTCGATGGGCCAAATACCATCGTACTTGGACTCTGGATGACTGGAAACGCGTCCTTTGGAGTGACGAGTCACGATTTACCCTTTTCCGTTCCGATGGACGTGTTTGGGTATGGCGATGGACGTGTTTTACCAGGAGAACGCCTTTTGCCCGAGTGTGTCGTCCCAACTGTAAAGTTTGGTGGAGGAGGATTGATGGTATGGGCCCGTTTCTCCTGGTATGGGACTGGCCCACTGGTGAAGGTTGATGGTGCGATGAATGTCGATAGATACTGTGATATTCTCAACAATCATGTCCTTCCTACCTTGTGGGCAACGTACGGTATGGATGATTGCTGGTATCAAGACGATAACGCAACATGCCATGTTGCAAGGAGGACTCTTGATTGGTATGTGAACAACAACGTTAAAAGCATGGAGGGGCCGAAGCAGAGCACTGATCTTAACCCAATTGAATATCTCTGGGACGAATTGGACTGTCGGTTGAGGGCCTGCACCCAACTACCCAAAAGCAAGCCTGAACTATGGAACTTCCTGTTAAACATTTGGAAGGAAATTCCTCTTGCCACTACGGCTAATTTAGTGGAAAGCATGCCCAGAAGGGTTGCAGCTGTGATCGCAGCCAAAGGAGGCCCTACCTCCTATTAATTTTAATAAATATGGGTTTATGTCGTTATAGTGTCGTGTCCCGTCACTTTCTTCCACATAGTGTATATGCTTTTTGATGTATTGCAAATGTATTGCAAAATTTTTAATTTGCTGCGTTTATTATGTAAGATGTTCATATGCGGCTTCTATTCTACTACAACATATTGTTAAGTGCTTTTCGTTTTGAAAATAAATGCAACATTTTAAATATAATTATGCATATATCTTTAATTAGCCATTACAATCCTGGTTATATGTTATTCACTTTCTATAGCAACGAAATAGAAACCTGAGTCTCAATAAATATTTAAATTTATTCAATTTAACTGAAGTCTCAGTTATATTTTACTAAACCATTTAACCTACAATGCATAATTACTGTCGATTACGAATATCAAGTACTTTGATCTCATTCATTCTTTGTTTCATACTCAGCTTTCTTCTTCTTCTCGATTGGCACAACAGCCTTTGGAGAACCAAGGCCGCATGCCTACTGGGAGATTTAGACGCAGGAGATGTTTTCTCATTCAATATTAGATCCACAAATTCAATATAGATTCAGCATTACCGCAAGATGCTCTGCGAACCTAGGATAGTTGGCCGCTCACATTTTGCCACCGCAATTATCAGCAGGCATCCTAGAATTAGCGTTTCAGAGGTTAGAACACTTATCCTTTAATCTAGATCAACGGAAAGACATTTCAGATTACAAATTTTAAGTAATCATCTCCAACATGGTCACTTAGTCCTCTGTTTGACATGGCATATCGAATTTCAAAATAAAACATCCTCGTTCGTAAAGCGAACATTAACCACCGCCTCCACACAGACTTCCTGTGTGTTGTTTCTTATCCCACTTGATAGAAATCGAGACCAAGCCCACGAACCCGTATGGATTCATGGTTGAAGGGAAATGGGGGGGGTAGGAAGCTTCTGTTGTGATGAAGCACCCGCAGGTAGAAGTCAGGCTTGTCTCCTCGACGCTCTTTGCTGCCATACGAGACCGGGACCTACGGCCTAAAATGGATTCCTAACCAGAATAAACATCCATGGTGTAGTATTAAAGCTACTACTACTACTACGCCATACCACACCGCTTCACTGTGCCTAGAGCTGAGTTTCCCCTTTATAGTTTGGGAAAGATGTGGATGAAAAGTCCGGATGGGCTCTGTGACACTCTACGGCCATATAAGACAGGGACCTACGGTTTTAAGTGGATTCCGAATCACTACAAATATTCATGGCAGCGCTGGAAATCGAATCCGAAACCTGTGGCACAGAGCTGCAGGGCGCTAGAAACTCGGCTATTTAGGCCCAACGGACCTCTTAAAATGCATAATAAAAATAGCAAGGATCAGTGAAAAGGCACTGTGCCAATCTTACTCTTGCTTGTCGAATAATGAAATAAAAGAAGAATAAAGAACAAGGTGCAATTTTTTTTTATTTTCTTACTCAAACAAATGTAATTTATTATATTACGTAATAAATAGCATAATTATATTTAGTATACCGACATACTAAAATGTAAAATCAATTTAATTGTGCTATTTATTATTAAATATAATAAATTAGACTAGTTGATTGAGTAAGAAAATAGGAAATGTGTACCTTCTTCAATCTTTCTTCTATTATTGTACAAACAAGCATAAGATTGGCACAATACATTTTGCCTGATCTTTGAAATTTTTTGTTACTTTGATTGGACAGCTCCTTAAATCTGTTTTAATCCTTGACATTGGATTGCTATGAAGTTGTTTTTTTTTCAAACTTTTCTGCAGTAAATCAATAAATAAAAAATATTCTTTAATATACGTTAGGATTTACTCTTAAAAACTGTATGTAACGAAATATTAACACTTGATAAAAGCTTTAAGTAAAGGCTTGTAATAAGTGTTAACTAGTAATGGGAAATATATCCATATAGACACAATTACATGAACTCATCCGTTTCTTTCTTAGAACCGAAATCTTCCTTTTATTCAAAGGAAACACTTCTCCATTTCCCGTGAATTTGTTAATTTTCCGGTTCAACGCCTCTAATGATTTGAGAATTTTGACGTAATTACATCCTTAGATATTATTTGGTAAAGACATCGACATATAGATACCAATAATAGTAGTTTAACGGCGATCATTACAGAAAATGAATAATTGATTTGAGATATAAATTATTTATATAAAAATATAATTATTATTTTTCTTTTTGTTTCTAATTGTTTCCTCATAAATTTTAAATATTATTTCAGTTTTAGATATTTAATTTGAATCATTCGCCATTGATACGATATATTCATACAAATTTCACAAGATATAATGATGTTGGAGATTACACAACATATGTAATACGAGTACCTAAAATACCCACACACTAAGATCAAAAGACAATGAAAGGTAGTGACAAAAATAACAATTAATATTTTCTTCTACCTATATTCGTAATTGTAACATTTTAACTTCTAGGAAATCGTAATTTTAACATTCTTCTAAAACCAAGTCTCATGGATCCCTTAATATATCTAAGTCCATGAAATCTATTATATCTAATGAAAATAATTTTAAGTGTGTAAATTTAAAATGCTGTATTGGTCTTACTCTTTGTAATTTATATGAATTAATTTTTGCTTGAATTTAAAGAAAAAGATAATGTTAAATTAATTTAATCAGACTCATAAATCTGAAAATCATTTTAAATGAAATCAAATTCAGAAAATCAATTTAAGTGTGCAAATTAAAAATATTGTATTTGTCTTACTTTTTTCTTCATAGTTTACACGAATTAATTTTTGTTTGAATTTAAAGAAATTTAAATAAAAAAATAACGTTAAATTAATTTATTCAGATTTAAAAATTAATTTAACATCTTTTTTCTTTCAATTCAAATAAAAATTAATTATTGTGAAATCTAAAGCAAAGAGTAAGAACAAATAGTTTTTGTTTGAATTGAAAGAAAACGTTACTGTTAAATTAATTTATTCAGATTTAAATAATTTAACTTTTGGTAAAAAAAGGTTAGCGAAATTTGAGTCATAAAAAATTATACATTAATTAATATTATAATATTATGAAAAGCTGCACACTATGGAATTACATAATACTGCACACTCACTTGATTACAATATTTAAAATAAGCTTATTGTCTTGTACTTTTTTAAGATTACATTTCTATTAGTTTTACTACCCATAAATTTCACAATACCAAATATAACTTTTATTAATTCAAAGTAAGTAAGTTTTTAACAGAAATCGTTAAATTAACTAACAAACAGAAATGCAGTAATATATCATTAAGTATATCTTAAGAAATCTCCTTTATTCTTGCTCACAGTAAATCTTTCAACTTTCAAATGCAGTCATATTCGTGATTCATAACCTAAAATTACTTCAAAAACTAAGAACAAAAAATTTCTGAAAATGACACAAACGAATTGTTTTTTCAAGTCTTTAAATTTATCTACATTGAAAAAAACGATAACCTTTTTTGTGTGTGTATGTATGTGACCTTAAGAAGAAAATTTGTTTAAAAAAAAAAAGACTAATTATTTTTCTTTAAACTGTCTAGTTTGTCACATTAGTCAAGTTTCCCACGAATTTGGTAGATCCATCTATTTCAATTAAATTCTTTTTACTTTTTTTTTTTTTTTTTTTTTTTTTGAGTTAGAAGTAATGAAAGACAAACCACTTTTTTCCTATTCTTTTAGATTTTTTTTTGGTGGTTTTTTTCTATTAAAACTGACGAAAGGAATTCATTTAGAAGATAAAAAAAAAGAACAACCGAACAAGGGTCTTAGGAAAGATTTCATTACTCATATTCCCGTTGTCTAAGCTTTAAACTTTAATTATAATGGAATGATTAAAAGAGTAAAAGAGGAGAACAGTAATCATTTCAAAAATACAACAACTTTACATTAAAATGCACTCCGGTGAAAGAAATCATTTGTAAAAAGAATTTTCATTTTTGAGGGTCTTAATGGTTAAAAAATGTAAATAAAGTAATTACAAGTGAATTAATTTTTCGTATTAGTTCTTTTTTTTTAGTTACAGAAAACTTGTTTTGAAACTCACTGTTCTGAGTTTAATGAAAATTATCGATCTTTTGAATGTTTATTTTATGAAGAAAGCAGCCATTCTACAACTCAAAGTTTCCCAGACGGATAAATGTTTATAATAAATAAATGTAAACAGATAAATGCTTTTAAATAATAACATTTAAAAAGTTGTTTTTCTAAGGCAGGGATGCACTCAGCATGTCTCATCATATGCCCATATTACTTTAAAACAAGTAATATAAAAAAAACAAAATTAAGTCGATTCCTACTTTATTTCACTATATTGCAGAAAGTCGTTTATAAATAATTTACATTCATTTTTTTAAAATTTATCTGGCGCCATCTATTGTTAGATATATGCAACTTAAATCTAAAAAAAAACTACAATTAATTAATTAAATTTAATTACTGAATTAATATTTGAAAAACTATATTAACATCAAGTATCATCCACTACACGTTTAAAAAATGTATTTGAATTTGAGTGGATGAATAAAAAGTATTTTATGAACGATTGAAAATTTGAACAAGATATATAGGGGGATTGTGAGCTAATAGAAGGAATTGAAAAAATAATAGGTTTTTTTATAAGGATTTTCCAATTTTGATGAAAGATAAAAATATGGAACATAATCCCACTAAAATTGAATTATAATGTATATAAATATTAAAATATATTTTATTTAACGTTTTATAACATATTCAAAGATCGATCTTTTTAATGTTTATTATGCGAAGAGAACAGCCATTCTACAACTCAAAGATATTCAAATAAATAAATGATTTTAAGTATAAGTATTTAATAATAATAATATTTAAAAAGTTTTTTCTAAGGCATGGATTCACAAACCATGTCTCAGCATATGTCCATACAACTTTAAAAAATAATAAGTAATATTTTGAAAGATTTTCCAATTTGGAGCAAATATTAAAATTCGGAATATAATCCTGAGGTAATTTAATGAAAAATATTTAAGTATTAAAAAATATTTTATTCAATGATTTATTACGTAAGGATCTTACCAAATACCGCGCTGGTTTGGATAGTAGATCACTATTTAATTTTTTTTTTTTTTTTTTTTTTTTTTTTTTTTTTATACAATGTCTATATGTTTCTTTTTGAACTTCTTTTTTTATTAGGTAATTATTTTTTTATCACTTATCACAAAACAAAAAAAATTTATTTTAATTTTTTTCTGTGTTTCCCCAGGTCAAGTTACAGTGATTAATCACAGCCCGCGGAATTAATAATTATTTGTATTCCGTTTTTTTTTTTTTTTTTTTTTTTTTTTTTTTTTTTTAATAACACTGAATATTCGTCAAATATGTTCTGTATTGTTTGATTAAGAAAAAAAAATAAATGAATATATACAAGATTTTTTTTTAAATACTGTTGTTGTAGTTACTGATTGCAAACATTTCATTTGAAGTCATTTACCAGTTGAAAACAATTACGTAACAAATTCAACATTACTAGGTGCACCTTGGCACTTAGTGCTACACTGTAAGCACATCTGATGATCACAGAAGTGACTCTTAGGATCTTGCGTCCTTCTTCTCTTCTGAAGCCAAACCGAAGGAATTTCTCGATCTTTCCCATCCCTGGCAGCCTGATAGATAGCACAAGCACACATACGAGTATAGTGCCAATAATATCGATCAGAATAGTGTGGCATAGACACAGAAGATTTCAGCTCGGCATCATTTGTCAGGTTTCGAAATAAACTCCATTAATTATACTCAATACACTATCTTTCAAACTGTTCCGGTATATTTTATATAATGAATAAATATTTTGTGTAACAAAGAAAACCTGGATTTTATTGTTGAATAAGCATTGATCTAATTTAAATTTCCTACTGAAAATATTATTTCTAGAATATTTTATAATTTAAAACTAACGTACTCTTAAAATTAAGTGTAAAAATTTACTGATTTATTTTAATTTTGTAAGGACATGAGGCTTCATGAATCTTTGAATTGCATAAGATATTCGCAAGAACATGAAATTTCATGAATATATGAAATACACGAAATTGCCGATGAGTATATGAAATGTAGGAAGCAATATAAATCATATACGAAACTGTTTATGAGTATATAAAATGTACGGACCTTTTCATGAGTATATGAGTCGTCTTTAGTATCTGAAGTATACGAAACTTTGTATGAAGCCTGCTATGGATCAGAAGTGTATAAAGTCTGATGCGTATTAAAATATTTTATTAAGAATGTTATTTGTATGAGAAACGTATGACACTTTTCAAGGAATATTTGAACTACACAAAGTTTTTCATGAGTATACAATGCATGCAAAGCTGTTCTTTGGGATCTAAAGTACACAAAGCTGTTCTTCAATATAAGAAATGTACTATGTATTGAATGGTGATGAGTGTTTTGAGTTTTTTCAAAAACTAATGAAATATTCTTCATATACCAATAATGCACATATATCAAAGTTGCATTCATTTTTAAATATTGGATTGATTTATTTTTTAATAATACAATGCCTTATTAATTTTTAGTTGCGTTTAAAATGACTAAATCCTAAACCAATATAAATACACTGATGTAATATCTTTAAGCTCTCGCTTTACAAATGTATATATAATAATTATTATGAATTGTTTGTTTATAAATGATTAAAAATGATTTTTTATGAGATTACTTAAAAGCAATTAAAAATTATTTAATTAGCTGTCGTTACTTTAATTGATATTACAAATTTTAACTTAATTATATTAATATGATGTTGAAAAATATAATGTTTATCTACAAAAATCTTACAGAACATTTATTAAAATGTCGAAAATATATATTTATTTGGTGGCTATGCAAAATAAGCAATTCATATTTTATTTGAGTGAAACAATTCTATAGTTTCTGAAAAATAAATGCTTTGCTAAAAAAACAAAATCAGAAATCTAGAATAATTAACATTATATTACACAAATATTTAACAGGGATTTTAAAAGTTTTATTAAAATTAAGTGACTTTAATTTAACACTTTACCTTTTTAAACATTTATTAAAGCTAATTTAGTTTTAATTGCATATTAAAATTAAATTTGCATACTTTATTAATAATATTACAACAAATTATTTTATCAAACAAGATTTTTCGTTAACATTAAAAAATGTTTTGAAAATTGAATTTAATTGAACAAAAACACCATTTAACCATGTTTAATGAAACCTGATAGATATCTATAATGAAATTTCTTGCTAGTATTCTATAAATAAGTGGTTCATTACTTATAAAATAAATCATAAATTTTCAATATATATATTTATGTATTCGGAAATAATATATTGATGATGATAAAATATTTAACCTTAACTTTTCACATGCGAAATACTACAGTACTTTTTATTCTTAATGTCATGGGTATAAAGCTGTTAAAACATCATAATAACAGATTATCGAATATTATTTTTTTTTAACTTTGTAATGTTTTTTTCTTCACAAAATACAATCTCTAAGCATGAGGGAAAAAGCGATTAAATACTGACTGCATTACTGATTTAGAAGATGAAGAATATAAGCTCAGCTACTTTATTGCGAAATGAAAAAGTAGAAAATCTTAACCTGTTAGTGCAAACTGTACTTAATATATATATATATTACAACAACAGGCCTAATGCAATAAAGGTTTATTCTTCTCCTCGAAGAACTGACTTAGTAAAATAAAATTTCGTTTCCACTTCATCGAATTAAATTTTAGTTTCATTCCATTTCACTGAATAGTTCTCAGACTCTGTTGTCTGGAGTTATATTTATTTCCCACATTTATTTTCTCCCGTTTCTTCATCTCTTTTCTGGCTAGTCTGGTTCACTGGATTATAGTATTATACTGCGGTTTTTAATACTATCCTTACATGCAGTTTTACAAATTTGGAAGCAAACAAGTGAAACTACTTTATTTATATTAAATTTCATTTGTACATTTAAATCTATTTGAAAAATAATTCTGTTAAAAAAAAATTGGAGTTATTTTTAAGAAAGAAATTGTGTGTTTATATACACTGATCTAAGTATCTTTAAGCCCACGTTTACAAATGTATATACACTCAATTATTAAGCATTAAATATTAGTTAAATATTAATTATAGTACTTGAATATTAATTAAATAAATTATTAGTTTGTGTAAAAAAGATTATAATTTTTTTAATATTACTTAAATATAGATAAACATATTTAATTTGCTGTCTCCAATTTGAATGATGTTCAAATATTAACTAAATTATATTAACAAGAATTTGAAAAGTATAATAATTATTCTGAAAAATCTTTGGAAAACTTTTATTAAAATATCGAAATTATATTTATTTGTGGTTAGTATGCAAAATAAGGATTGCATATTTATTTGGAGGGGAACAATTTAATAGTTTCTCAAATGTAAGTGATTTCTATGAAAAAAAAAATCAAAAATCTAGAAGTAAAACCTTGATAAAAAAGAAACACAAATCATTAACTGTAATTTTAAAATTTTTATTAAAACTATTTTATTTTAACTTAACACTTTACCTTTATAAACTTTCATTAAAACTATTTTACTTTTAATTACACAGTAAAAGTCAATTTACATAATATATTAATAATATTTAAACAAATTATTTTATCAAACAATATTTTTCTTTAACATGAAAAAGATTTAGAAAATTCAATATAATTTAAGGAAAATGCCAAATACCAATATTTAATTAAACTTGATAGATATTTTTAATGAAATTTCTTGCTAATATTCTATAAAATAAGTGGTTCAATACTTAGTACAAAAATCATAAATTTTAAATATTTATATTTCTGTAATCGGAATTAATATATTGATGATTATAAAATATTCAATCTCAACTTTTCACATGCGAAATACTACAGGGCATTCCGTTCTTAATGTAATAGGGTATAAATCTGTTAAAATATCACAACAGATTAACGAATATTATTGTTTCTAACTTTGGTTGCGTTTTTTTTTTTCGCCACAAAATACAATCTCTAAGTATAGAGGAAAAAGCGATTAAATACTGCATATTTAAAAGAAAAAAATATAAGCTCAACTATCTTATTGCGAAATGAAAAATTAGAAACTCCTAACCTGTTCGTGAACACTGGATTTAATATATATATATTGCAACAACAGGTATTTATATAATGCAATAAAGTTAGTTTGGCTAGTTGACTAGTAGCTAGTTTGGTTCACTGGAATATAGTATCATATTGAAGTTTTTAATACTATCCCTTAATGCAGTTTTAAAAATTTGGATGCAGCCAAGTAAAACTACTTTATTTATGTTAAATCTAAGTTGTACATTTAAAGCCATTTGAAAAAAAATATTTTGTAGAACAAGTTGATGTTATTTTTTTCAAAAGAAATTGAATGGTTACGATTTTTAAAATATGATAGCCTAATATAAGTATGAAAAACTCAAAAAACTAAAATCAGGCGAAAATAAATAACATGATTAATTTTTACCATCATGATTTTCATATAATCTCCACTTCATATTTCCTTAATATTTCTCTAAATTATATTTCTTTATTCTTTATATTTTTCTTTATATTTCTCTTCTCTATTCTTTACATTCCTCCATTTCCAATTTTTAATTCTTTTATTAAAAATTCAATTTCAATTCAATTTCTTTCCTTTTTTAAAAAACAAAAATCATGTGATAACACATAATATTTTATTTAATTTTTTCCACTATCATTTTCATATAAACTGCAATTCATATTTTCAATACAATATTTCTCTATTGTCTATTCTTTCCTTATTTATTTGATTTACTCAAAATTAAATTTAAATTCAATTTCTCCTCTTTGTTAAAAAACAAAAGTCAGGTAATAATAATAAATAAAATTTTAATAATTTTTTTCCGTCACTGTTTTCATATAAATTGCAGGTCATATTTCCATAATATTTCTCTCCATTATAATTCTCTATTCTCAATTTTTTCCATTGTATTTCTCTGTTCTCTATTATTTCCATTATATTTCTCTATTTTTTTTCAACTATGAATACTAAAATTGTATAGTATTAACGGGAATAATATATTGATGATGATAAAATATTAAATCTTAACTTTTCACATGCGAAATGTAATTTTTATTCTTAATGTAATAGGGTATAAATCTGTTAAAATATCACAGCAAGTGATTACGGAATATTATTTTTTTTAACTTGGTAGAGTTTTTTCCCCATAAAATACAATCATCTCAAAGTATAGGGGGAAAAAGCGATTAAATACCGCATTACTGATTTTGGAAAAAAAAATATATAAACGAAAAATATAAGCTATCTTATTGCGAAATGAAAAACAAGAAAATCCTAACCTGTTAGTGAACACTTTATTTAATATATATATATTACAACAGTAGGCATTTATATAATGCAATAAAGGTTTATTCTTCTCCTAGAAGAACTGACTTAGTAAAATAAAATTTCGTTCCACTTTATCGAATTAAATTTTAGTTTCATTCCATTTCATTGAATAGTTTTCAGACTCTGTTGTCTGGAGTTATATTTATTTCCCACATTTATTTTACTCCTATTTCTTCATTTCTTTTCTGGCTAGTCTGGCTCACTGGATTATACTATATTGTGGTTTTTAATATACTATCCTTTAATGCAGTTTTACAAATTTGAATGCAAACAAGTGAAACTACTTTATTTATATTAAATTACATTTTTAAATTTAAAGTCATATGAAAAAAATATTTTTTAGAACACATTGGAGTTATTTTAAAAAAAGAAATTGAGTGGTTACGATTTTTAAAATATGATAACCCGTTTGTGTTCCTTATCCCCACTTAGTGGACAGCAACATCTAGACCAAGTCCATGAGCCCATGTGTTCTCATAGAAGGAGGGCCAGAAGGTCAATTAGCTAGCGCTCTGGCCTTAGGTTTGAGTCCTGGCGGTGGGATGTTTGATGGTTGAAATCAACGTTAAAATGTAGGTCCCTGTATAATTAGCCTAAAATGTGCACAAAATGACCGTAGAACATCACATCAAACCAAACCATAGAAGGAGGGATTGCTTCTTTTGTGATGAAGCACCCGTAGGAAAGAAGGTCGACCCGTAGGTCGCTAAAGAAGGAGGGAATTGCCTTCCCTGAGAGCTTTTAGGGGATACTATCGTATAGGAAAAAACCCGGAAAACACCCACCAGGTAATCCGATTAACGAGGCCAGATGCTGAACATCACAAACACCATCGTATCTCCTAGTTTTTGAAACAATGTCTACAGCAAAGCCTCCAGCCTGCCTTAACCTCAGCCCTAATGTTACACCATGGATATTTGTAGTGGTTCGGAATCTACTTTAAACCGTAGGTCCCGGTCTCATATGACTGTAGAGCATGACAGAGTCCAGTCAGACTCATCACCCACATCATTCTCAAACTGTACAGGTGTAACTTAGCTCTAGATACAGTGATGCGGCATGGGGTAGTAGTAGTAGCCATAATGCTCACCATCGGAACATTTACTACTTAGCCACGAGTCGGGCATATAGTAACTTCATATAACTATGAAAAACGCCAAAAGTAAAAAGCAGGAGATAATAAATAATATTTCAATTAAATGTTTTCATCGTCATTTTCACATCATCTCCAGTTTATATTTCCATTATCTTTCTCTATAAGTAAAAAATAATAATTATTTTCATCTATAAATACTAAAATTGTATAGCATTTTTATATACATTTTTATGATATGGCTTGTATTAAAAAAAGTATGTTATAATATAGTGCATGTTTAAAATATATTTTAATGCACATGTTGTTAATACGTGTGTTAAAAATTAAAAATATACAATTAATTTATTATTGCTGAATTGAATAAATGTTTGTCTCCGGGAAATTCGAAAGGGCGTAATTCGATTTTAACATATTTTTCAATATTTAATAAACTTGCTACCATATCAGCTTTGATGGTCTTAAAATTCAAAATTTCAATCTTTTGATTCAGTACTTACTCAAAGTGATAACTTGTTTGATGTATTATTTAACTTACGAATTCCTTTCATTAATTAATGTTTCAAAATTTAATAAATTTTAATAAATTTTCCTGAAACACCTTCCCTGTGGGTGTTTTATTTGATGAATATATTTCTTCTGTTTTTATGAACAATTGAAAAAAAAAAAACATTTATTAAAAATTCTTTGAATGGATTAGAATTTAATTTGTCTAATATTTATTATATTTCTTTCACATAAAATAAATTATTAATGTTTTAATTGAATCAAGTGTTTTATTTAATAACTAGTAAATTTATATGTCTAGGGTGATTATAATTAAAATCCCACATCCTAAATGCTGTAAAAAAGAACCACTCGTCACAATGAGTTCAAATTTGATCTGAAGATACTTGAAAAAAAGGGAAAATGGTATGTCATCAAAAAAAAAAAGTTCCACCAATTTTTCCTATCCAATAACCTTGCCGTGATGGATGGGCTTTCCACTAACAATGTCACAACTGTTGAATGACTTCAAAGTCATTTTTTTCCGTCAAAAAAACAAACATCAAGCACATTGAACATTACAGTTTGTTTAATGTACAACTTATGCCAAATATGTTGCTATTTCGATTCAAAATATCACTGGCAGCCGAATTCACTTTCTTTATGTCTCTTACAACGCCATCTATTAATAAACTTTGGAATTTACAGCTGTACTTTTCAGCCTTCTTCAAGTATCTTCGGTTCAAATTTGAACTCAATGTGACGAGTGGCTCTTTTTTTACAGCATTTTGAAAGGGGAACTTCAATTATAATCACCCTGTATATTAAGATAACTCGTGCTTTTCTTATTTGGCTTTTTCCAGAATAGGTAATTTAATAGAAATGAATTGCTCTGTGTTATTTAGTAAAGTTATTTTCTATCTGGTTAAAGGTAGGTAATATTTGGTAACCAAAATTGATATCATGGCTTTGGCCATAAGCATTAAAATAGTTATTCTCTTTTACATCATTGCAACATAATCTGGAAATTAATTGAGCATGTGATATATTGCTGAGTATAAAAACAACAAAAGGTTTTATATGTAGTTATGATGGTTAGAAATAGTCAGAATTATTCTACTTAACAAAAGTATTTGGTATAATATGTATTTCAGATCTGGTTAATGGTAAAATATACCTACAGATTAATTGTTATAAGGTAAAATAGGTAAATACGATAGAGGAAAAAAAATTACCATAATTGATGTAACTATGCAAGATTAATATGGACATTAATCAAAAGACTATAAAAATCATTTACTAAGATTTTTATATATACTTACTTTAATAACGCAATAAATAAAATTTTTTTTTTTTTTTTATTATTCCTTTCTAAGTAACTATCATTTTGTTATTTTTTTTTTCCTTTGCAACTATAACTTTTAGGATGTCTTCTAATTGTAATGCCTGAAGCCAAATTGTTATGATAGCACATTATCATTATTAGAGGTAGTTTCAATTTGCGATATTGTTGGAATCAAATTATAGGTTATTACTTAATCATAATTACTTCAAGTGTTTTCTTTTACACATTTGCTTCCATTTAATGAACTTCTATGACATAATGCTTTATTTGGTACGAAAACAAAAATCCATTATAAGATAAAATTAGAATTACAAGATATTATACAATATTGTTATTGTTATATTGCTATTTTCAGCTTTGTTTTTAAATTAAAAAAATTATTTAAATGTTTTTATTTATTAATTAATAACAGCTAAAAATAATAGCTAATAATTAGTATTAATTATTAATTTATTAGCTTATTATTTATATTCAGAAATTTTTTATGTATTAAAAACGAATTAGACAAAAAAGATTGACTTAAAATCTCTCATTTAATTAGATGAAAATACATGTAGTCTTACAAAACACTTTTTATATTATTTGTTGAATTGAGAGTTTATAATTTTAATAACAAAGTAAATCATAGATTTTTTTTCTTCAAAAAATTGAATATTATTTTAACTCTAATTTCAAATGCATTAACACAGATACACACATCCTTTGTAGATAGAATCTCAATAATGTAATTCGTACTAAAGTACACATCATTACCTATTAAATATGTCCTACAATTTTAAAAGTATTTTAGGGAACTTTGAGAAAAAATCTGTCTAATTTTTTGTTAAGAGCATATCACGCAGGCTTTATTTGAATTATTTCAAATAATTTTACTTTCAGCATTAAGCAAACTGAAATTGCCAATAAATGTATGTTGTGCGTGACTTTCCGCAGTTGTTTGAGCTGTAGAAAAATCATATAACAGTAAACAATATCATTATCAATGATTCCCAAAAAAAGGAATGATGCTGTTTTCTTTAGTGATAAAATCCTTATTTGTGTCGCAATGACGGTTCGATTTCCTTTGAAAGTTACGAAACAAGCCAGTCTAATAAATATTTAACTTTTGTCTCAAATCATTCTTTTAAAAATTTCCCTAACTCTCTTAAATGTCTGTCATTGTTTTTGTCATTGTCTGTCATTGCCATTTGTTTTGTTAAAGTTGTCTGAAGCTTAAGATACATTAATCTTTTGTTTGGTAAAATGCGTAATTAGTATATTGTTATAAAAAATCCACATCTTGCAGTTTAAAGTTAATTTTGAGGATTCGATCTGTATTCGAGACAATATTTGAACTTGAATTGAACTATATGTTCACATACTATGCGTGTTTTCATTTGTTAAAATATTAATAATTTAATGAGCATATTGACTTTGATATTATACGATAGAAACAGTATAGTCCTTATAAAGATTCACCTAATATCTCCTGAAATTCATCAATTTGTGGTGCCAAATATATTAAATGGCTCTCAAAAATCACCAATTTGGTTTCATTTAAATCTTCTGTTTAGTTCTGGTATATTATATATATATATATATATATATATATATATATATATATATATATATATATATATGTGTGTGTGTGTGTGTGTGTGTGTGTGTATGCATATAAAACTGTGTGTGTATATAGATAAAAATATGTGTATACACATATAAAAATGTGTGTATACATATAAAATTGTGTGTGTATAGATATAATATATGTAATTTTTACAAAAAAATAATAAGTTCCTAAAGTAAATAAAACACTTGCGAATTTGATAGAAAATTTCATGTAGATATCATAATAGTAACATGAAAAATTTCGCTTCTGCACATAATAAAATACTGAAGGGAATTTTTTATTTTTTTTATTTAGTTCCTTCTTTTTATAAATTCAAAGCAAAAATTTAAAAAAAATATATATGTAGTTCTTTATCATGAATTCTCGCTTTCACTTTATACTTCCACGTACATCACGTTTCCGAAATACAAAAGTTTCTGTACGAAAAATGACGAGAAAAAAAAAAAAACATAATTCTTCCGCGCTAAAAATTGAAACTGTTCTACTTGGATAGAAGCGTAACATTGGCCTGAAAATCCACTAAGCCAAACCTTCCACTTGGCAGTTATTTCCCACTTTGAAATTCACCACGGACCCGAATGGGTATGTTCAGGTATTCTGCTCCCGACTTTAACTATTGATTGCCTTACCCTTTTTATGTAGCGTTATTTTTAGCAAAAAAAAAAAAAAAAAAGGCAGATCAATGTGAGACCCAAACCGCAAAAGTTTTGTTTCTTTTTACTAGTTTTCAGCCCTGAAATCGATTTCAGACACATATTTTATTCTTGGGCTATTTAACTGTTTATTCTGCTGAGTATTTTCACAGAAGACTGATCTTGAACATATATATTTCCCCGATATTCGTTTTGTTCGAGTTAATGTATTAGGTTGAAAGTGTACGTTTTTAAAACATCTGTTTTTGAATTAGGTTTTATTTGTTTAAACATGATACATTACGTTTTTGGGGAATTTTATTTTTGATTTAATGAGACTAAAGAACGGTACATGAAATCGTAGAGTAAGAATTTACAATAGTAGAAAGGGAATAAATGAGTTGAGTAATTTATTAACTTATGATCTGGTTTCCACCGAATTCTCCTACAAACTTCTTTCCATTAAGGTTAAAGTTAAAAAGAAGAAAATGATACTGCAAACGCTAGTTTAACTCGGCAATTCATATGAAATACGTTTTAAATTTTGTCTAATAAGCGTATAATCATCAAATTACTTTAATATTAAATGAAATATATTCATATTTTACTTAGTTATTCTTAAAGTTACATTGTATGGTAATTGTATTATTAAAAATTATGTTAAAAAACTTGAATAAATAATAATAATTTCCATCATTTTATGGAACTAAATTATTCTCTTTTTGTGAAAGAGTTAGATAAATATTTTAGTTTTGGTTTAATGAAACTAAAGAATAGTACATGAAACTGTAGAGAAGTAATTCACAATAGCAAAAAGTTAATAAATGTGGTGTGTAATTTATTAACTTATGATCTGGTTTCAATCAAGTTCTTCTACAAAATTCCTTTCATTAAGACAAATTTAAGCTAATATGACAAGTTAAAAAGAGGAAAAAATGATACAACAAAAGCTAATTTAACACGGAAATTTATATAAAATTCATTTAAAAAAATTTTTTTAATAAGTGTATAGTCATGAAATCATTTTAATATTATTAAAGCATATTCATGTTTTTCTTAGTTATTCTTAAAAGTATAACTTTGTATAGTTAAACAATAAGTTAAAAAATGGGAACAAATCATAATTATTTTCTATCACTGTATGGGAATAAATTATTCACTTTTTGTGAAAATTCTTGTGAACCTACGCATATGAACAATTTAATTTCTGTTTCAGCTTTCTTCGAAAATTTTGAGAAATTCAAAAAAATGCAGGATTTATTATCAAAGTCTTTTTGAGAATAAATTAAATATTTAAATCATAAGTATTTCAAAAACGTTTAAAATACAATTTGTAATTCTGAAATTATCCAGAAGTTCTGACTTTTTAACATTATTTTCATACTACATTAAATTCTACTACTACTTAATATATACAGCCACTTAATATTCTATATCAATAAATATGAATGAATCTAACTTTCATAAAACATTTTATTTACTACTTATCCTTCTATTTATATGAAATTATTATTTTTTATCTCAGGAAATAACTGATTCTTTCATATTTAGGGGCTCATCAACGTAATGGCTCTGACAATGGCAAAAATCCTCACGACAGAAAATCAAGAGATCCTTTCCATGGAATACAACCTAAATACACATGCATTAAATAGGATTGCTGGGTGCAATTCTTTCAGGATTTGCAGCGGTGTTTCCTGATATCTTGAATATCAGTTGCATCACCCATTTCCGGGAGGAGTAAATCCCAGATATTGCTCTCTTCCTGTAACTGGAAGCAAACATAAATTTGTCTTCTTCCGATGTCAATTAATCAGAAGTGAGGTCAAATCTTGTGTCTTGTGTTTCATTTATGCTGCTCTGGTAAAAAAGAAACAAAATATTAATCCATCCTTCTCAGACGGGAAGTAGGAAGAAAGACTAGTTTTCGTGAATGTTATAACTGATTTCGATACAAAAAAGACATTAATAGTAATAAAAGGAGGAGTAAATTTTCTTTTTGGAATTCTAAGTATTAGAACCCAATAGTAAGCAATATTGATTTGTTTTAAAATTATTGTTAATCTAAATTAGTATGTAATGTTATTGATTTTTACTATAGTGCTAATTTTAATTAATGTTGATATTTTATATGATAATTACTGACAATACTATTCAATAAAAACTTATTTTTACTCGAAATGTTTATTTATATTAAATAGAAAAATTCAAAGGTCATTAAATAAGTTCGTCAATAATTTTTTGCAAATAATAATAACAATTAGCTTCTTAAATTTTTACATTTTTCTGCGAATTTTCATAAATTATCAATTACCTTCTATTAACAAGTGTAAAAAATAATTATCTAATACAAAATTTAGATAAGCTACAACAAATGTTAAGAAGAAAAATATTAGTATAGTAAAAGTATATTAATATATCCTGCAGAAATACACTGACTTCCAAATCTTATAGTATAAATCTGGATTAACTCTGTCACATGCAAAAAAATGAATACAGAAACATGAAATTCGGAAAAAAAACCATTTTTATATAATTAACAAAAGTTAAAATCAAGCATAATTTACGAAGAAATCCTTCTATTTTTTTTTTTAATCACACGTATCTCTAGCTCTGATACGAATCCTTTCATTTCTTATAGAAACCAAATGCACTATCCACTATCTTTCTCAGAAAAACGATAAGATATAAAAAAAGCTAATTAATTTACAATATAAATCAATGTGAATGAATCTAATTTTCCTAAAAAATTTTATGTAGTATTTACCCTTCTATTTATATGAAATTATTATTTTTTATCTCAGGAAATAACTGATTCTTTCATATTTAGGGGCTCATCAACGTAATGGCTCTGACAATGGCAAAAATCCTCACGACAGAAAATCAAGAGATCATGTCCGTGGAATACAACCTAAATATACATGCATTAAATAGGATTGCTGGCTGCAATTCTTCCAGGATTTGCAGCGGTGTTTGCTGATATCTTCAATATCAGTTGCATCACCCATTTCCGGGAGGAGTAAATCCCAGATATTGCTCTCTTTCTGCAACTGGAAGCAAACATAAATTTGTCTTCTTCCGATGTCAATTAATCAGAAGTGAGGTCAAATCTGTGTCTTGTGTTTCATTTATGCTGCTCTGGTAAAAAAGAAACGAAATATTAATCCATCCATATCAGACGGGAAGAAGGAAGAAAGACTAATTTTCGTGAATGCTGTAACTGATTTCGATACAAAAAAGATGTTAATTGGGAAAAAAGAAGGAGTGATTTTTAATTTTGAAGTTCCAAGTATTAGAACACAATAGTAGCAATATTAATTGTTTTAAATGTATTGCTAATCTAAACTTATATGAAATATTATTGATTTTTAAAATATTTCTAGTTTTTATAAATGTTGATATTTTAAATGATAATTACTGGCAATATGATTCACTAAACTCTTCAAACTAAAATATTCGTAATTTTTGTTTATATTATATGGACACATTCAAAGTTTATTAAATAAATTTATTAACAATTTCCTGCAAATAATAATAATAAATTTCATAAATTTTCAAATTTTACAAATATATCTTTTTTTTATAAATAATATATTAACCCCTCTCT
>BPLQ01014370.1:0-68503 GCA_021605075.1 Caerostris darwini | reverse complement strand
TGGAGCAATCCATAATTATACATGGACTAATGATTACTAACTCTTCTTCAATAACTTTGATATTCTTTTTGAAAATTTGGAATATTCTGCCTGAAAACACTCTTTTCACCGTTTCGTAATAAACTTTCACAATATCAAAATTTTTTCCAAATTCTCGAATATATTAGAAGACGTAATTATTCCAAAACGTGCCAATGGCGAAAAGTATCATATTAATCATTTGGAGCATGAGGAGTGGCAGTCAGGAATGACACATTCTGCTTTATATACCTGCAAGTTTCCTGCGCTGTTAGAGGCAATAAAATTACTCGTTCAAAGCCAATCAGGTATTTAAATAGTGGTGGTAGCAAAGTATGCAATATATACTTCTCGCATTGTTAATTGGACTACAGGTTTTGTTGCTTAACAAGCCATTCAGGGTCACTTACTTCTTTTGCAAAACAATAGTCTTAACCATTATTGTATGGAAAAATACTAGACTAAAAAGAAATATTTATGGAAAATAAATAAATTGATATAAAAAACATTTTAGTTTTTAGGAAAACTTTCTATAAACTTTTATTAGAAGAAACAATAAACTTTATTTAAACTTATGTTGAGTAAATTTAATTATGCGATCAGCACTGAGGATTAAGGTATGCAAATAAAAAGTTGAAGCATTCTCCTTATAGTGTGAATATATTTTATATATGAGTATTTTTTTGAGTAGCAAAATCTTAAAAACCCTTCAAAGCACATGTTTAAATATTTTAATTGTTTTTATTTATATAAAAGCCATCTTAAAAGTCATTCTGTAATGAGTCTAGATTTAAAATATTTATCCTTATTTTTTTTCCCGAAAAATTATTACAAAAATTATGAGTGGATAAGATGTTCTTCACTCATTATAGATTTGTTCACATTTTTTTATTATTTCATAACACTTTTTTATGACTTTTTTCTAAAAGTCAAAAAGTTTTCAAAGTAATGAAGGAAGGGGGTAAAAATTTAAATTTTTTCCACATCCTTAAATTCTTTTCACATATTTTTCTTTCGTGATTTTTTTTTTTTTTTTTTTTCAAAATCCGATTCATTACATTTTTGGTGCAAAGATTTTTTCTTCAGGCGAATGATTAGGGTGTGAAAATCATTTCAGATTAGTTTTTTCAGCTCTTTGGGCGACTTGACATTTTACAAGAACTTCGAATTGCTCAGGACTCGGTTCCTCGGCACTTTCAGTCGCGTCTTATTAGCTCCCAGAGAATTTCACAACATGCAATGAGAACATGAACATTAGAATGCCCACAAAAGAAAAAATTTACGTCAAAACTATTTTAATAAGTTGATAAACAAAACAGTTCGTTATAAAATTCGAAGGGTTTAAGATATGCTTAAGCAGATTGCAAAGCTTTGTTGAAAAAATTTAGATTCTAAAGAAAAAAAAAAAATGTTTTATTCAAAAATATAGTTAAAGAATAATTAAAAGATAATATATACAAATAAATGTGTTTTTATAAAACTAAAAACTTCCACTTTATAAGGACATATTACACAAAGATATATCGGAATACTATACTAAATATTGGAATATCTCAATACTGACTGTAAATAATGCATTTACGGTAATAAAAGTGTACAGTATTTGGAAACAACAAATTTCAGGCATTTCAATGATTTTTGTTAGTATTTTACAACAATTACTCTTCAACAAATTTTGGAAATCTAAGGAAACCCTTCAACTAAAGCAATTTTTACAATTATTTTATTACATTCTGAATATTCGCTACTTGAATTTCTCAAAGTTATTAAAAATTTTTTTTACATGTGTCCGTGAGATCTAATAAAAAAAGTTTCAAGGATCTCTTACTGTTCTTATTTCAGTAATTATTTCAAAATTATAATTTATTCAAATTAAGTTGAATTCGGTGGATCTATATCGTGACTTCGGAAATTATGGCTAAATTTCAATATTTTATGCTTCAATTGCTAATTCAATTGTTCGTATATATATATATATATATATATATATATATATATATATATATAAACAAGCCACTGTAGCAATCAACGTTTTCCTTTGGTCAATATCTTTGGGTGTTTGTCGAGCTTATGTTGAATGTGGGACCATTACCACTACCATCCGAATCTATTGTTCATTGCATTTTGTTATTGTCTAGGTGGTCCTGGATTTCGCGACGATCGCATTTCGTTCATCCATCGTCGAATGCACCAAATAGTCCAAATTCCATGCATTGTGGGCAAAAAATTTGTTAGTTTCAGCGTCAATACGACATTGAGATCAACTAGCTATTCGTAAGCTGAATTTGACCCCTTGTAAAGTCGTTTGATTGCCGGAGGTGCCTCAATGCCATCATCCATCCATATCTCGAATCTCCAAATGTCTTCTGAAGTGTCGTAGAACTTCTCGAAATTTTGGATTCTGCAGGTGACAGAGTGCAGGGGCTACCGATTATTCATAGCCGTTTACTTTCCTTCTATCTCGCGCTATAAATAGTGAAGCTAACTCGCATTTCGAGTAATCCTATAAAACGTGTTCCAGTTGCGTACTATATTCCCTGAAATTTGTGCGCTTATACGGCGGAATCTTCATAGTGTAGCATTTTCTATGTTGGACAGTGTATTTTAAAATCTTCTGTCTGTTTTTGTAAATATTTTAATACAAATTGTATTTATTTTTTTGTGCTATGAGTTTTTTTAGTTTTTTTTTAGTTTTTTATTTAGAAGTTTTAGAATTTAATAAATTTTTTAAATACAAATTTAAATTGATTGAAGAAATAAATTGTTAAAACACAATTATTTTTCTTAACATTCTTTCTTCTGTTTTTTTTTCAAATTACATTTTTTAATTTAAAAGAGATATTCTTTTCCCATGCAGACTTATTACTTATTTACAATATCAAAGCTACAAAATGATTTTAAAAGTTTAAATTAATATTTGGAACCAATTTAAAGTTGAAGCCAATATAATTCTACTAAAATATAATTTTTTCATATTATATGAATTATATATATATATGGCATACAGCCTTGAACGCTGAGGTTTTCAAATGCTCTTTCATAAAAACCTCTTTCAAACTAGAGTAAATTTTCAACAATGGGAGGTATTAATTAATACATTTTTATACAATAGATGGATAAAATAAAAATTTACATGTTATTGTTAATTGTCTGCTGAATATTTTACATTAAGATATTTAGCATTGGCTATTAGACATTAGATTGCATATCTTAAAAGATGTTCTTTTAGCTTTTGAATGCATATACATATAAATGAACTCAAAAAATTTACAAATTAATTTATATGTTATTTAAAGACATGTATAATAAAACAGAAAAATTAAAAATAATGAAACTCTTAACAAAATAATAAACAGAATACGAGCCAAATTATTTTAATTATAATAAGAACTTGCAAATTTTTTTTTCATTTAGAATAAAATGATTTAATATTTTTTTTTGTTTCCCTGTGAAATGCATTTGGATAATTGTATATTTCCTGTAAGGTTTAATACTCAAATGATCAGATTTACTGTAGCGATGTCGTTGATTTGTTCTTATTCTATTTGAATGAAAGCGAAATATTTATTTTCTACAAATTCATTTTACGGTATTTACTAAAAGCATTAACGAAATTTATAGACATTAAAATTCACAAGCTTATTTTTATTTGCTTTTTCCTTAAATAATTACATAGATATAATTTATGTGCATATTATTCAGTAGTGAAAATATTTAAATAAAAATATGTATACAATAATATGTAAATAAATAAATTTAAAATATTATGTAGAGAAATATATGTAAAATATATGTAGTTGATGTCTAGATGAATTTGAAAAAGGAGAACAGGCCGTTCTTTTTAAATTGCATTTAATGCACTCTATTTATACTATTTACATTTACACATCCAAAATACATGTAATATTATAATTAGTTATCTATATTTTTATACGATAAAGTAATAAGATATAGTACCTTAAGGGATATTAACAGTGGCTTGCCCGTTCCTCCCTCACACACACCGCACACAAGATACACATGCTCACAAATACCAGAGTTCTTACTTCACCTTATTCCGAGAGAGTTTATGCATCCAATTCTACAGATTTAAGATAGGGATGCGTAAATGACTTATGTGGATAATATTCAAGGGGTAATAAAATCTAATTCTATAGATTTACGATAGGGATTGTAAATGAACCGTTTCCGGCAGACTTTCAGGCACCGCTCATCTGTGGATATTATTCAACGGCAATAAAGTCCTACAGATTCGGCCATTTCGAATGTCACTGGCCTCAAGGGCTTTCAAACTCCCGAAAAAACCATATTACATAAAAAATAACACTCTAATTATGCATAGTTTTCAGCCCATATCTTTGAATTTATAAATACATTTAAAAAAACATTAAATTATTTTTTATTCAAGCACCTGGGTCTAAAGTTGCAGTTCTTAGAGGCATGATGAAAAAATATTGTATTGAAAGTATTGTATTTCAATAAGATTACTGTTAAATATTTGTACTGACAGCGAAGAGGAGTAGGAAAAGGAATCTTTTCACTTTAGTTACATCATGTAAAATGAGTTACATAATTTAGTTTTTCGTACAGGAGATCGCATATGTTAACCACCAACCCATACTTTTTTTCCCTTAAAATCCACTAATATATTTTTAAATTCCTGGTGGAACTCTTGTAAAGTATGAGTTGCCGCGACTTCTTTTTAAAACTCTCTTTAACTTTGATATCATAATTTTCACAACATATAGATACATTTTTCGCTCAATACTGTGAGATTCGTGATTATTAAGAGTATTCTATACTTACAACGATTTCGAATGCGTCTTAGTTTGAAAACCTTTTTACGTTGAAAACTTTCCAAGGAATGACTTTGCACTCTAGACCTGATTTGAGCAATCTGAAACCAGTTGATCAATCTGCTATTTAGTTTGTCGAATAAGATAAGACAGAGTCTACCACAATCTGATGATATGGCACGCAAAACGATTTAATCACTCAATCTGCTTCTTGGTTCTCCATCATCGATTTTGGCAACACTATGAGCAGTGTATTTTCCATTACGTCGATGATGTACAACATTAAACTCAGCTTTATCTCAAAATGGTATTTTTCTATCACCATTAATTTCAGATATGTGAAAGACATAATTCATACAATAGAAATCCAAAATTATCTTTTTGATAGTATAAATAATAACCTGAATTCTACTCAGATAATTTTATGTTAAAAAGCCTCTCCTTATTCCATGCTTTTATGTCACCTCTTTTGAAATTGAATTAAAATTAAAATGGGATTTAATTCATTTTTAGCGAGATTTTTCAATTTTGTAAGCATCACATGATATGCGAATTTTCTTGTTAATGCTCTTGATAAGGATTGAAGCATTCTTAGAGGTTGAATAACATCATTCAAGATTCCAGGTTGAATGTCTTCTTTGATAGACTCATTTGGCTCTTAACTTAGTCTTTGTGAGTTATACATATTCTATTTTTTACACCATAGCCTACTTCCAATAAAGATGAGATATCAACAACTATAATGGGAAAATACTTCTGTCTTGATCTTCTGTTTCAATAAATCAAAGCATGTTTTCAAACTTTTTACAAATCATCTATGTGTGGATTTAAAGCCCTGTCTTATTTTAGGCAAAATTCTATTATGTCAGGCAGAAAGGTTGCTATTTTTTGGCACAATTTTATCTCAGTATTATATAAATTATACCAAAAAAATCAAGTCCGTAAGTTACTTTTTTAGTAGTGCGTCACTAAAATTATTTAAACTTCATCGTAGAGGTATAATCCGTATTTGTGTTTTAACCATGTCTCCGCTTCAAATTTTCACAATTCAATAATATTATTGGTGAAATTTAGTGAAGCCTGACATAAAACATCAGATTCACTTGAATATTTAACTGTGATCTTGCCACTACATCCTATGTCGAAATGATAACAGACCTCTCGATGATGTCCCATAAATGCTCGATGGGATTCATGTCGGGCGATCTAGGTGGCCAGATCATTCGTTGGAATTGTCCAGAATGTTCTTCAAACCAATCGCGAACAGTTGTGGCCCGGTGACATGGCGCATTGTCATCCATAAAAATCCCATCGTTGTTTGGGTACATGAAGTCCATGAATGGCTGCAAGTGATCTCAAGTAGCTGAACATAAGCATTTCCAGTCAATGTTCGGTCAGTCGCACCAGAGGACCAAGTCCATGCCATGAAAAAAAACAGCCCACACCATTACGGAGCCACCACCAGCTTGAACAGTGCCTTTGCTGACAGTTTGGGTCCATGGCTTCGTGGGGTCTGCGCCACACTCGAACCCTACCATCAGCTCTTACCAACTGAAATCGTGACTCATCGGACCAGGCCACGGTTTTCCATTCATCTAGGGACCAACCGATATGCTCACGTGCCCACGAGAGTCGCTGCAAGCGATGTCGTTCTGTCAGTAAAGGCACTCGAGTCGGTCTTCTGCTGGAATAGCCCAAGAAAGCCAAATTTCTCCGCACAGTTCTAACAGACAAGTCCCTTGTACGTCCCACATTGATTTCTGCGGTTATTTGACGCAGTGTTGCTTGTCTGTTAGAATTTACGACTCTTTGCAGACGTCGCCGGTCTCGGTCGTTAAGTGCAGGCGGTCGACCACTGCGCTGTCCATGGTGGAATGTTAAGCCTGAAATTTCATACTCTCCGGCACACTCTTGACACAGTGGATCTGGGAATGTTGAATTCCCTAACGATTTCCGAAATGGCATGACCCATGTGTCTAGCTCCAACTAACATTCCGCGTTCAAAGTCTGTTAATTCCCGTCGTGCGGTCATCATCACGTCAAAACCTCTTCACATGAATAGCTTGAACAGAAATGAAAGCTCTGCGAGCACTGCGCATTTATACCTGTTCTACGCGATGCTACTGCCATCTGAAAATTTGCATATTGCTATCCCATGACTTTTGTCACTTCTGTGCATATTAACTTCTTGTTCAAAAGATTCTCTAATTGAAATATGTGATTCTCCAATTCCTGCTAAAAACATTTGTTTATTAGAAATATTCAGAGTGCTAACCAATTCATTACACACATCTCGTATAAGGTTTATGGAGCTACCTGTGTTGACAAATGCGACTACAATGTTATTATTAATCTTATTATTTTGTGTGAATTTCTTCTTTAAGAATTGCAGAACGGATTGATTGATGTGATTAGCTCTGATTTCCATTAGACAAGGCTGATTTTCATTAGCTCTGTTTAGGAAAGCTGAACGGTTTCTGTTTTGTTTAAGTAATTTTAGACAATGTGATCGTAAAATGTCTGCTGTCTCTACATTCGTAACATTTTTTATAATCCTGCTTTCGCACTTATAAGGAAGTCCTTTTCCAGACGAACTTATCTCACCAATTTTGTTATGCTTAAATCGTTCATATCCACTGTAAAGAAATGTTTTCGTTGGTCTTTTTATTGTCTCATAATTATCAAGTTTTTTACTAAAACCATATTACTCCATTTATTTCTAAAATGAGTGGTATCCTTTTTTTAAATTTGATACGTGATTATTAAAAGCCTTAGTTGATCGAATGCTAATTTCAATATTGATGTTCAACTTTCAAAGTACGTATAAAACTATTGATAAAATTATCGACAGGTATTGTCTTCAGTTTTCATATGGGTATCAAGTAACTGACAGAATTTGTTGCGGGTCAATTGAAATCCTTTTAGTAAAATTACTTTACTATAATTATCATTTTTCTTCTTGTTCATGAGCATTTAACTAATTTCTAAGGAAGAAATCTCAAAAATTATCAGACCTCATTTTTTCCGGTATTAATGCGCGACAAGTTTGCGTCCCGAAAATAACTAAATATAAACTCAGTATTCAGTATTGAACTTCTGCATTAAATTCCTAAAATGAATGTTACCCTAGCCAATATAATGTTGTAAGTTTTCAGCTACCATTCGCAACTTTTGAAATTCACATGTATATTTTTCCGTTGGTATTTTCTATACGCCATCATTCCTCAACTGCTTATTCAGCAGTATATGGAATCTGTCGTTCTCCGTTAAAATTGTATTTAACCCCTTCATCCTTGTAATCACTTTTAGATATCCCCCCATCATTCTTATAATCTATACTTTAAAAATCAGGTTAATCAGTTAATAACTCTTCACATAAGTTTTCAAGTCTCTCTTAAGACCTTTTTCCAAAGCCATTTCTAGGCCATTAAAATTTTTTTTAAATTTAGATTTGCAAATATAAATAATAATAACTGATATTCACTCAAAATTGGACAAAAAGTTTAAAATATAAAATATAAAAATATTCAGAAAAAGTGTTTTAAAGAAACTTTCCAAGAATGAATTAAAAACATCAAAATGCGTTTCCCATGACATAAAATATCTATATTATGCATACAAGAAAAAATGAAACGAATATTGATTAAATGAAACAAATAAAAGTATTTACATAAAATTTATACAAATTAAATTAACATTAAATATTCTAAACAAATGATTATTTTCTATTTTGAATTTAAACACAATAAAATTAAAAAAAACTTACTTATATGCTATAAGTTTTAGTTTTAAGGGAAATATAACTATGTAAATTGAAATTAAATTTAACACAAGAAAATACGGTGCGAAAGTTATTGTAAATTGAAGTTTGAAAATGGCTTACATAAATTTCCACTGGAACACCAGGTGAAAATCCTCTTATTGGAAAAAATGGAATATATTCCTCCAAGATATAAGGAGTGCACCCTCTTCAGATGAATATTGAAAACTGACGTCGTGGTGACCTAAAAATCAACCAGGAACTTTGTACCCTGAGGCGGGGGTTAATCCGAAACTCTTCAGTTTAATCCAAAACCAACCATAATCTCTGTATTAGGACAGGTCTTGATCTAGAGCTCTGTGGCCCGATAGCAGTTTATCGAGAACTCCCTTCCTACCAGGTTGTCGGTTTTATCTAGAACATTTTGACACGGTGACTAAACTCCCAAAAATCTCTACTAGGCCGGCTTATGGCTTTCGGCACATCATATTGGTTCTAGGATAGCTGCTTTAAACGAGATAGAATATCTATTTCAAACTTCTACTTCGTACGAGTGAACGACCTCATCCAAGGACGAACTCCCATTTTTTCAGCGTAGTGGTGTAAAATTACGATATCTAGCGTAATTTAAGTGAACAGGCTGTTCGTTTTGCATTAGTTTTAATGCACCTTTTTTTACAATTACATATCTATAAGCCATAAAATTTAATATTATCATAAACATACTAGAATATCAAAGGAATCAGTATCGTAAGAAGTCTATATACAGCTGCATTCGTTTCGTATTCTTCTTTCTCACTAACGGTGTTCTTTTACACCTGAGTCAGAGAGAGTTTATATATTATGCACTAAATTCTATCCAAATACAATAAAATCTACACACACATACATTCACACACACAGATATCCACGTACACACAACACACGCCAACTCACGCACACACACACACACACACACACATATTTATATATATATACACCTATGTGTGTGTGTGCTTGCATGGAAAAATCTCTGAGTTATAATCGAGTTTCAAATCGATTTTGATGATAAAAGAAATGACATGAATCTATTTACTTAATTTTATTAATATTTTTAAGGAATTTATACAATTTGTTTCCAGTTTCGATAGGACATATTCAAAAGCTGAGAGTATTATAAAATCTCTGCAACCTCAAAAATATAAACGCGTCACAGTCAGAGTTAATTATCTTATAGAAAAAAAAGCTGGGAGCCATCATGTAGCGTAAATCACAGAATTACAACAGTTAGAAATTATTGTTACTACAAAATATGGAACTGAGTTTATTAGGTATTAGTGTAGCAACCTAATTCTTTGGTTATGCGCCGTAATTGAGGAAGAGCGAAATTGGTGTAATTACAGAATATACACTTAATGCATATTTTTTAAAGCTTAAAACTTGAAAGTATACTGTAGAAAAGTGAGAGACTGAAATATAGTATAACTGATATTTAGAAGGAACTCAAAACTCCAGGAATTTAACGAATCGAAGAACACACGATGGAAGCACATAAAAATGATTATTCCTGACTTCTGCTTCTTCGCTAAGCAGCAGAGGTCACCGGCAAAAAAAGACAGATTTTAATGCCAGAAGAACAGAGTGACAAAGTCAGCAAAACCGAAAATTGAACTCGTTTCAAATCAAAACTTCTGAATTTTGTTCATGTTTAAAATTTTTTTTCATGCTTTTAAAATCCTAGCTACTTCTGTAAAAGCACTGAAGCTGCTACCAGTTATAGTCGAAAGCCAAGCGGATATTTTTCACAAAGGAAAAACAAGAATTGATTTACTTCATTTTATTAACAATCTTAAGCAATTTAAAGAGCTTGGTTTCAGTAGTTCACGGTAAAGTAAAAAGAACACGTTCGTGAGCTAAACAGGTTATAAAGCTTCTACAATCAAAAAGAAAAAATTATAAACACATCACTTAAATAATGTGGAATATCTTACAAGGTAGAGATCTGAGCGCCATAAGGTAGCAATAAATTATAGAAATGGCTTTTACCAGAAATTTCGGAACTAAGTTTAATAGGGGAATTGAAAACATTTGAATTTGTTGGTTATACTCATATATCACGAATTCAACAAGAAAAAAGCTGGTGTTATTAAATATATATATATATATGCACGACAAATTAATAAATTTAAAATATTAATTATATGCATTCACAGTGCTTAAAAATTTGTTAATTCATTTATTGAATTTTGCTGCAAAAAAAAAAAAAATAATAATAAATAAATAAATAAATTTATGTATACATATATAAATATTTATTTACATAAGAATGGCTTTCAATTTATTTTAGAAATAATTATTAATAATTTTTCTCACAAATTAATAATTGCTATTCCATATTCATGTTCATTTGAATTGAATGAAATGTTAAATGTGTCAGTCCATTCAATTCCTTTAAATAAGGCTCTTTTAAAATGAATACATTAAAATCATTTTTTGAGAGATCACTGAAAGGATTAATAATTCAAATAGTTAATATTCATTAATTCTGCAAATAATTTTTACCTATTTTTGTCCCATAGATTTCAGTACTAATGAGATTAATAATATTTTCTTTGAAATATATTTTCTTATAAAGTAAAAAATGAACTAGTTGAACTGAAAATCAAAGATATTCTAACTAGTTTCGATCATTTTTATATTTATTCAACTAAGACAATGTCTATAAATGATTCAATCTTGTTCCTTTACATAAAATCTAAACTAAATAATACCAAAATAATAAGAAACAAAAATCTGCCAAAGATATTTATTTGCGTATGTTCGAGCATGTTCTTTTTACTGTATGAGATCTAATTCATGTATTTTTTTTATTATATGAATTTGTATTTAAGTCCGTGTCTTTCATTTCATTGCATGGTTTTTTTTTCATTGACATAAAGCTTACTAGGTTCTTAACTGGGATCCGTGTATCTCTCGTGAATCCGTGGGTTCGGAAGGGAAAATTAATTTTATTTTTACTGACAAGTGAATAAATCTAACATATTTCATTTAAATCTGTGCAATAAATTATATTATTATTAAATGCAGATATATGATTTATGAATTACACAAACATGATATTATTATCTGTTGCATGGATCTGATAATATTATTAGTTGTACATCTAGGATACATATGCAATATGACTATGCTACATGAATGCAGTGTGACGATGACAATTTTATGGTATTTATTAAAAGGGAAAATAACCCCTAGTTCTATGGCAATATCGCAAAGATTCAGGAAATATTTAGTTATTTTAAAATTTTAAAATTTTGAAATCTTGACCAACTTTTCAGAAATCTTAGAATTATTTTATGCTTTCGCACTTTTGTGCATATCATGGATCACATTCCAAGGAAACCTTATATTAAGCATAAATTATATATGTTATATAATAATATTATTTTATAATTCCAATAAAAAGATGATCTTTGTAATTATAATGTATATAACGTATAAATTGCATAGTTCGTATATTACATTCTCAATCGTATACTTTCCATTAAATAGTGAACAAACTGTATGTCGGTGGCATCTATTACAATTACAGTACGCCAAGAAACATCACGTGGTATTGTGCTCCCCTCTCCATAAATAATATACAATGCCACTCTAATCCTGCAATTACTTACTATAATTCCCAAATGCTAATGAAAATGAAAGATTTTATTGATATACAACAGCAGTTATGATTGACAGTTACAGTTATTGTGAAAATTTCTATACTGTTTTAATTTAATGTGTACATTTGTAGGATAAGAAATATTAGACTTAACTAGAAGTAAGTATAAATAAGGATTTAGCAAATAATTATTTTTACATTTTTAAAAAATTTCATATAGCAAATAATATTTTTGCTTTTTTACATAAATTTATCTCTAAGTTATTTAACATGTAAATAAATGATTATCATCTTCGTCTAAGAATACTTTTAAATAAGAAAATTTAAAAATATTTTCAAATGATTTCTTATGATGGAATTATCTTATTTATACATCAAGAATTTTATATATATTTCACAGAAATATTAATCTTCACACCTTGTGTTAAAACTTTGACAGTACGTTGTTATTTGCCTTTCGTTAATACATCACTGTTTCAAAGATGATTTCTATATCACAAGTTAATGATATTTTTACATAACCATGCAAATTCTGAAACTGAATTTCAATTTATTCACAATTCTCAAATGATTAGTTTCTTCTACTACCTTCCATATCTTAATATAAAGCAACATTTTTTTCCTTTTATTTTCTTAATTTATCTCGATTGGGTTATTATTTTTGTGGAAAAGTTTACTAAAAAAAATTGTCGATTGTAACAATTTTTGCACACTCTTAAAATGAAAAATATTTAAGCGTCCAATCTTAATGTTCTTCCTGAGCTAGGCACTTCCTGAAAAGAACTGAAAGAAAGTTGCAATCAGAAATTCTTTTAGAGCATAATTCTTTCACAAGAATATAAAAAAAGAAAGACTTCTCTGCTAGTCTGATTAAATAAATTACGGAAAGTGGAAGAAAAGCAAACCATTACTGAGATGATTGATGAATTTAATGAGATTATGATTATGGATGAAAATTATGTGATTATGGAATTGGATGAACAATAAAAAATATCATGGATATTTAGTGAAATAATGAAATAAGCAAATAAGAAATAAGTGTCAAGACTTTTGATTAAATAATTGATGTAGCACAAAAATACTTCAACTATGTGCATTCGTTGTTGTGTGTGATTCTTTTGAATTAATTATTCGTATTTCATTTAACTTAAAAAGACTGTTTGAAATAATTTTAAGAACTTCACAGAACTTTTATGCATTATTTGCATTATTAAAATTGTACAACATATATATTTTTGATTTTTATGTTATTATTATTTTTATGTTATTATTATTATAATATTAATTTAGTGAACCACATTCTTTATGACTACAGAATGTGGTGCGTGCTGTAAGTGTTTATCTCGTTCACTTTGGTCATTATTTTATTTTATTATATGAGGAAAGTATGACATTGTTAAAAACTGGTCGGGAATAAAAAATATCTACATTTCTCTATGCTATATGCATCCTTGGCTTATACTGTTAATTTTGTCCTACTGTTAATTTTGCCTGTTTAATTTTTTACTTTAATTTGCTCTGTGTATAAGTGAAAGATTCCATATATAGCTTCCTTATGTGCTGTTTCTTATCCCACTTGGTCGACAGCAACATCTAGACCAAATCTATGGACATGTATGTTTTAAATCGGCGATTCATGATAAAGGGTAAAAAATGCAGCTTCTTTTTGTGCTTGAATTTGCGGTACCAAGACATGGGGCACCCAAAAGAGAGAAGTCTAACTTTACCCCAGCCGGTTATACCCCTACATGTTGGGTACCCATTTTAGTCACCTTTTATGACATACCTTTGCTACAGTGGGGCTATTCTAACCTGCACCCACATTCGTTAACTAATTGCTTTAAATATAAGGCAATCTCACACTTATACGTAATGCAAGAAAGAACGAAAATTAACGTATAAGGGAGATATTATCGTGTATTTAAAACAATTATCTAGTACATAAGAAATGAGGATTGGGCACACTAATCAGAAAACAATAAAATTATTGAAATTAAACAATGATACAATGAAATTTTAAAAAAAGTCAAATTAACACCCAAAATATCGTACTACGTGGAACTGTTTTTTAATCCACAATACTAACAATGCATCACGGTGTTAAAAAACAAGTGAAAATTCCTTTCAAGATCTGAAATCCAACATCTACACTTATGAGCGATCAGCATTCTGACATTCTTTCAATTCCCTTATGTCATTTTCCAAAAAACAGTTTTTATTCGTAACTGGAAAAGCATAAAAGACAAGATTTATGATCGTCATTTGATGCGTCTCGTACACGCAAGTCACATAAAACACACGTTATAAAATACGCCCTCATTGGGGCGCGATTTTCTGGATAGAACACCTCCCATCCAATATGAAACGATTTCTATCACGCCAGTGTTTTTCTCGTTCACTTTGACCATCATTTTCTGTTATTATGTGAGGAAAGTATGGCATTGTTCTCGCGAAACAATAATCTCTCAATAGCTGAGCCATTGCAGGTGTTTTCTTACGAGCGTTTTATATGGACCGGCAGGTGTGGTTTTTTCTACGCAGGATGTTTATAGAAAGTAAATGCAGGATGGCTTTCATGACCTTTTAGAAACAAATGGTTTTTTGGAAAGGGATTTTGTATGACATAAGAACAAAATATCATTTTAAATAATAGCTATTTTAAAGTTAAAAATAAAATGTTTAATTTAAATAATAAATGTGTATGAAAAAAGAAAAAATAATTTAATAATAAGAAATTAAAAGGGGCATATATTTAAGAATGAGCAAATACTTTCGGTAGAATCTTCCTTTTAATTAATTATTATAAAAAAATTGTTATAAGGAATTAAAAAGAGTTTATTAGATGCCAGCATGTGATTGAACACAAAATATTACAAATATATACAATACAAATTATGGCTTGTTTCTGAGGTTAGCAAAATTTGATGACAAGCAACACCTTGATCTGACAGCCAAGCACAAGAAGATTAATGTCTTCGAAGGTCTTTGAAGAACAGATTTCTTAAAATTTACATATCACCTTGAAAAAAAAACCAGTAAAAGTTTGACCAAACAGTCAATTTGAAACATACTTACACAATTAGAATCACGACTATATATTTTTCAATCAAACACTAGTACTCTTGAATGTTAACTTGCAAATATCATTGGATCAGCAATGAAGCATTATTTCATCTATTCATGCTTTTTTTGATTTAATTGTCTATTATATATAAATCATAGGCCTAGATCTTAAACATAGAGAAAAATTTTAATAATAGCCAAAATAAATTTAATCAATCAAAGTCATAGGTATAGACAAAATTTCAATTTTGAAATCGGTACTTCCAAATCAGTAATTTTAGAAACGGTACTTTTATGAACGTGTACTGTACATGCAATGAAAATCAGCACTTTTAAGAAGTGTACTGCATGTGTATTAAAAATTAGTACTTTTATGAACGTGTTAATCATAAAAGATAACTCACACTTTTCATAGAGATGATAATCAATGCAAAAGCAATTATAAAGAATGTTAAAATCCCAAAAAAATATTAACTCAAAGCGTTTAGGAAGATTTTATAGTATTTAAAAGACACACACACACGTAAATATCAATATATATATATATATATATATATATAATATACACTAAGAAATTGAAATTGCTATATATTTTTACTTGAACATGCATCATTCCGCTGAAAATAAAGAGAAAGAATGTTTGTATGAATGTAGTTATTCTTAAAGTTTGACGTATATGCCTGTATTTTAACTACAAGAAAAATGTACTGTTTTCTAATTATTGATTTGATAATAGCAGACATGAAATAAAATTAAAAATTTATTTTAGCACACTATATTAATAATAAATGAATAAATGCAGCTTCTTTCCAGAAATTTTCTGAAGTATTTCTGAAAGTTTTATTATTTATTTTTTTGGAAATATGACATTGTTATTGCTGCAGCACTGTAAATTAATATTAAAATTCTTTAAAAGTTTTAGTTTGAGCAAATTGAATTTTTCATCCAACTATATTTAATAATTAAATATTTATTTAATTTTTTTAAAGTTGTTGTACTGAATAATTAAAATTATCTATCGTTTTTAACTTATACTAAATAATTTACAGAAATTTTGCATGTTAAAATTATCTAGACAACATGTTTAATTTTGATCATCCCATTTTATTATATTGAAAGAATAAAAAAATAAAATTAGCTATGATTAAATATTATCTAGTTTCCTTCTTTGATTATACCCAGCTAGGACCTTTTATTTCATAAAATTCAATTTAGTTTGTCATTTGTATTTTTAACGCTACACATTGTAGACAAATTTTAGATAAAAATGTTATAAAAATATGATAAAATGTCAAGGCGATTATTGTTTGAAATTGACATATATTATACATTAACTAGAAAAATTTTATGGAAAAAAAGGTTAATGCGTTTCTGTATGGTACATTTTCCTGTTACATTATAGTTAGATAATCATTATCTTTTTAATTTTAAAGATTATTAATAATTGCATTAAAAATACGACATGTTTATGATTTTAAAACTTTAATGATGATTCTTCCTTAAATTTACTTTTATAGAGCAAATTTATAGTTTTTCATGAAATGTTAAGGATTCCCATTTACATAATTCTAGAGCGTATTTGAAACATAAAGATTAGTTAAAAATAAAAATGAGCCGAAAGTAATTTTAAAAAAAATTATGGTTCACATACACGATAACTGAATATTTTTTCCATTTACAAGTAACAAATATTAAACAAAGAAAAAAAATTGAATTTCCTCGAATGTGCATAGAATTTTGCCACCTTGTAGTTCGGCTAGTCTGTAACAGTATTTAATACAATTAGGTATTCAAGCCAAAAAGACTTGGCTGTCACCAAAAGCAAGATGGGGCCTACAAGAGAGTGGTTAACTAGTTCTGATATGATACACTCATGTCCATAAATTAAGGATAATTCAGAATCACACAGAAATTGAACTCTAAAATAAAAATTTCACCTGTAGAATTATCACACACACATATTGAAGAAGAATATGCAAATTACAGGAAACCACCAGATGGCGCGGATAGTATGTCACAATGGCAACAGTGTAAGAGAGGGGTATATAAACAATGGTGTCAAAGAAGTAAAATTGTTCACAAGCGCTTTAAAAGCCTTTCAGTGCAATAACCGCATAGTTACGGCACAAAGGAAGCATTTGGATGATTTTTTACGTGTAGAATTATCGGACGACTGGAATGTGGACGTACCCTGCTGGAAGTATCCGAGGAACTGAATCGCGCAGAGTCTCATCTCCGGGCTTTGGAAACGATTATAGATGATGGTAATGTGAGTAGATGTTTTTAGAGATTAGGTCGTCCCCGCGTTACAACGCCGAATGAGGACCGGTATTTAGCAGTTACTGCCAAAAGAAATGACGGAGCACAGCATCAGACCTGTCTCGTCAGTTCTCTTCAGCTACCGGTACGACAGTTTCAAGGCAGACCGTGTACAGACGCTTAGGGGCACATTGGTCTATATGCTCTTAGACCTGTCAGATGTGTTCCACTTTACAGCAAATCACTGTCGCCTGTGATTAACCTGGAGTAGAGAGCATGCATTGTGGACACCGCAACAGTGGTCTTGTGTGATGTTTTCCGACGAGTCCAGGTTTAGTTTGCAGTCTGATTCTCGCCGGACATTCATATGGAGAGCGCCATGTACCCGTTACCCAAGAGAACAACCGTTACGGTGGTGCAGGGATATGGCTCGTTTGGGGAGAAATTATTCGTGGTTCCAGAACTGACCTGCATGTTCAGAGTGTAACGATGACAGGCCGCAACTACCGGGGTGTCATTCTGGAACAACATGCACGTTCGTTTGCAGCTAAGGCTCGGTAGCGCAGTAGACAGCGTCAGTCTCATAATCACCCAAAAGATCAGATTGATAATTTGATACTCAGCATGCCTAGGCGTTGTAAGGACTGTATTGCATGTCCGGAGACATACTCCATATTAAACGATCATACTAAACATGTTACCGCCACTGTTTTTTGTTCACTGAAGTGACAAAACTCATGGGATAGCAATATGCAAATTTTCAGATGGCAGTAGCATCGCGTAGAACAGGTATAAATGCGCAGTGCTTTCCAGAGCTTTCATTTCTGTTCAAGTTATTCATGTGAAGAGAGTTTTGACGTGATGATGACCGCACGACGGGAATTAACAGACTTTTGAACGCGGAATGTTAGTTGGAACTAGACGCATGGGTCATGCCATTTCGGAAATCGTTAGGGAATTCAACATTCCCAGATCTACTGTGTCAAGAGTGTGACGAGAGTATGAAATTTCAGCATAACATCCCACCATGGACAGCGCAGTGTCGACCGCCTGCACTTAACGACCGAGACCGCGACGTCTGCAAAGAGTCGTACCCTAACAGACAAGCAACACTGCGTCAAATAACCGCAGAAATCAATGTGGGACGTGCAAGGGACTTGTCTGTTAGAACTGTGCGGAGAAATTTGCTTTCTTGGGCTGTTCCAGCAGAAGACCGACTCGGGTGCCTTTACTGACAGAACGACATCGCTTGCAGCGACTCTCGTGGGCACATGAGCATATCGGTTGGTCCCTGGATGAATGAAAACCGTGGCCTGGTCCGATGAGTCACGATTTCAGTTGGTAAGGGCTGATGGTAGGGTTCGAGTGTGGCGCAGACCCCACGAAGCCATGGACCCAAACTGTCAGCAAGGCACTGTTCAAGCTGGTGGTGGCTCCGGGTGTGGGCTGTTTTTCATGGCATGGACTTGGTCCTCTGGTGCGACTGGACCGAACATTGACTGGAAATGCTTATGTTCAGCTACTTGGAGGTCACTTGCAGCCATTCATGGACTTCATGTACCCAAACAACGATGGGATATTTATGGATGACAATACGCCATGTCACCGGGACACAACTGTTCGCGATGGATTTAAAGAACATTCTGGACAATTCCAACGAATGATCTGGCCCCTAGATCGCCCGACATGAATCCCATCGAGCATTTATGGGACATCATCCAGAGGTCTGTTCGTGCGCAAAAATCCTGCACCATCAACGCTTTCACAATTATGGACGTCTATCGAGACAGCATGGCTCAATATTCCTGCAGAAGACTTCCAACGACTTGTTGAGTCCATGCCACGTCGAGTTGCTGCACTTCGCCGGGCGAAAGGAGGCCGAAACGATATTAAGAGGTATCCCATGACTTTGTCACTTCAGTGTAAATAGGTTCTTTTTTGAAATTTGTTGGAGGGTAAAAATCGCAATTTTTATTAATATGTCAAACATATAGCATCTTTTTTTTGCTCTTTACCTTTGTTTAATAAATAGACTTTACAAAATAAGTCAAATTTGTTTTGCTTCTGTCTTTTTTTTGCCTGAACTTCATGATCCTTAATTGATAGACATGAGTGTAGTTTTTAGAGCAAATTTATAGTTTTTCATGAAATGTTAATATTCCCATTTACATAATTCTAGAACGTATTTGAAACGTAAAGATCAGTTAAAAATAAAAATGAGCAGAAAGTGATTAAAAATTTATGGTTGCACATACGCGATAACTCAATAATTTTTTCCATTTACAAGTAACAAATATTAAACAAGAAAAAAAAATTTGAATTTCCTCGAATGTGCATAGAATTTTGCCACCTTGTAGTTCGGCTAGTCTAACAATAACTGGTCAGTAACATGTTTAAACAATTAGGTATTCAAACCAAAAAGACTTGATTTCACCACCACGCAAGGTGGGGCCTACAAGAGAGTGATTAACTAGTTCTGATATGATATTTTAAATCGTCTAGACAGTACGAGTAACTGAATGTTGTTGTATTTTTCTATTGCACAATTTTGGGACTTAGATAGCAGATAATTCTCAATGAACTTTTGGAAAGTTATTTCCTTTTACACGTAGAAATCGCATTACTTCACTTCACATTTGAAGGCCTTTTTTATGATAGAAATTACTGTAACTCGCTGTTACATAAAGGTCAAAGATACAAATACGGCGATTGTTTGTGAATCCATGTGCTGAAGAAATAGATTTATGCTATTATACTGCAGAATTTTTATCATGAGAAGACTTGTAGTATTCCATTCGCAGGGGAAAGAAATGTATATTCTTTAACAAGTGCATACTAACAACCTGTCACTCAATTCTGACAGCAGATAATCAGTATCGTAGATATTTATATTAGATTCAATTAGTGTTTTGTACTAATGAAAACAACAACTTACCATTAAAATCTGATAGCAGATATTCAGTATGGATAATGAGAACTTATGAAATTAGCGATTGTCTGTGCGACCTTCATGGATCGAATCAATTACAAATGGATTGTGGAATATGCCATGAGTTGTTGCATCGTGATTGGGGATAGACCATGCGTTGAAAAAATGTCGACTCCATTGAGAATTGAAGGAAGCTGACCCCTCCCCCTTCTTGACTGATTTACTTAAAGAGATATTTTGAAGAAGAGGATGAGAGTTCTGCGGCGAAACGATAAAAAGTATTATTTTTCTCTTTTACTGAAAGTGACTGATCAGAATGGAAATTCCGTTTACTTGCAAAATTAGCAGCTTGTGGTTTCATATATCACGCCGTGTGATAATTAAGGTCTGCCGCAGACCTGGTGAAATAGATTCGTTTTAGATGAGAGAAATCTGAAAATATCTGCACTTGTAAATCTATTGATATCTTTAATTTTCCTTTTGGTTTTGTAAATTATAATTCGTAAAAAGAGTTCTGTATATATATGATGCTTGCAATTAAAAATTAAAGTGTTCTCATGATTCTGAAAGTGGCCGTATTCATAAAACGGTTATTTGCGTAGTATAGGCCGAGACGTTACAATACAAATGCAATTTGACCAGATTTGTTGTATCAACTAATCATTAAATTGATATGTATTTATTGCTCTATTTTATAACCCCTTCTTTTTTTAAATTTGTCCTGCATGTAAAAATATTAACTCATCATTAAATTTTTAAATAAATTATTATAAATATCTTTTACCAATAATTACAAGCAATATTCCCTTTCCTCACGTCACAATTATGATCTATTTCAAAATTTACGAAATACATATAGTTAAATCACTGTATTATAAGAATAACAAGAAACCCTTTTTATATCATTTATCCTAACAATAATCATGAATTTCTCGGATAAGATTTATCGAAGTCCAGTTTTTTCCGGACTTGACTCACTGTTTTTCCCGAAATAAAAGAAAACGGGAAAGTCAACTGCAATCAAGAATAACTCCCGGAAGACTCTTCCGGGTGAAGTTTTCTCTGAGCAATCTTTGGGAAGCACTAAGTTGTTCCACACAGAACTTAAGATATATTTTCCCGGATCCTATTATGAGCTTAGGGTATTACAGGAAAAGTCATCATTATCCGGGGAAAAGGAAAAATCTAATATTTTGATGAGAGTTCTTGAGTGCATTCGCATTGCGTGTTGCTTTAGCAGAGTTCCCGCTGCGCTTGAGATGATGTATTCATTAGAGTAATTAGCTTTATTAGGATGTAAGAATGATTCTTTAATTGGAAGAGGATGAGTTAAAGAAACGCTACGCCAACAGGGTAAGCGGAGTTCTATGGCATCTTAAGACAATGGATTGTTTGTTCAGCGGAATTTGCAGTGTTCGCTTAGAAAGCTGCTTCACATGCGAGAGTTTCTGAAAGGGAGGAATAAAGAAAGTAATTTCGGTAACGCTATATTATGTTTCAAAGTTGTAAGAATGTTGCTAAATTATGTCGTGTAGTTCTTTCGAAATATTTACAAACCAAATATTACTATATTTCTATTTTATTTTTATCTCTTACTTCAAAAAATCTGGGTTTAAAAAATAAGAAAATTAATATGCATGCTCAAATTACATCCAATGAATTTCAATTAGTTACGGTGATTTGCTTGGTTTTTTTTTCCTTTTAATAAGATGAACATATTGTATTTCAAATTTCTTTTTTAATTTTACTAAATCTTCTGTAGGAATTTCCTCCAAATTTTAATCAATCAATCAATCATCATCATCAGTGGTGCAACAGCTCCATGTTCAGCCAACGCCATCTGCCTACTGGTATCTACTACTACAGATTCCATAACAGGAGATGTTTTTTTCTTTTTATGGGGTGGGATTGTTAGCCCATCGCCCAACGCTCTGCAGTCAAATTAGTTCGGGAACAATGGTTTAAAAGGGATTCCGAAACCACTACAAGCATTCGTGTTACCGCTAGAACTTCAACCCTGTGGCACCTAGCGCCAGTCACTCGGCCATCAAGCCCCACTTTTAATCAAGAAATCAGAAAATAAAATTATTTGAAACTTTGAAAAGGATTTAGAAGATAAATCGTTAAATTAATATTCACATGAATATAAGATGATTTACTTAAATTTCTATGTATAAATCATCTCTCAGGTTAATCATTGAGGAATTGAATATTTTCTAAGTAAAAGTTTCAAAAGCAAAACTCCATTTTAACACTTAATGCAATTTATTCTTCCTTTTTATATTGAAGTAGCAATACAAACAGTCACGATAATAATAAAAAATTAAAATCGCCATTTCGTTAAAAAACTACCATATGACAGTAATGAATTTTAAATAATAATTAAACTTTAATCCATTCTTTACAAATGAATTAAGACCTTGTAATAGCTTATATTTTAATGCTTAGATAATGTATTATTATTATTATATATTTTTTTTTTCAAATTTACATTGATAATGTGTAAAGATATAAGAATATTTCATAATTACTTTTTAGTTAATTGTGGTATGAATGTCACAATGTTTTTATATATTTTAAGAGAACGTATGTAGTTAACACTTGTCTGATAAAAGTCCTTTCTTTGTAAAATCAGAATTTATTGAACAGCTCCAACTAAAAACTCATACTTTTCTAATTAGTTTTAAGGACTATCAATGGGATATCACATTTAAAGAATCAAAAAATTAAATAGATAGATTTTTTTATAAACCATATTTTTATAATATTTTGGTTTTTATTTTGATTTATAAATTAACTAAGATTTCGAAAACAATGAAAAAAAAATGATTTATTATACTTTATTCCTTTCTTAAGTGCAATTCTGTTAACCAGAAGTTAAAATGTTGTGTGTGTCCTCAATGTCCTAATCCTCCGGGTCTAATCCTCAATGTCCTGCAGTGCGGGAAGACATCCCATGAGTTATCTACTCATGGATGGAGGGAAATAGGTAGCTTCTGTTGTGATCAGTACCCGTAGGTAGAGGTCTGACTTGGCTCCGCGTCGAAGAAGAAAAAAGGCAGTGCTTCTGGGAAGATTTTTAGCGATAACTACTCCGCATTTGAGTATCATATGGGAGAAAACGCGAAAAACTCCCATCATGTAGTCCGACTAACGAGGCAAGATGCTGAACGTCCCTAACGCCATCAAATCTCCTCATTTTTTGAAACAGTGTCTGCAACAAAGCCGCCAGCGTATTGAACCTCAGCCCTAATGCTCACTAGCGGAGCATGTTGCCACTGAGAAATTAAAATAAAAAAAAAATACTAAATAAATTCCATTGAATTTGATTTGCAAATTATGGTGTAAGAGATTTTAAATATTTCGGACATGATTTTCAATATTTTCATTAAAATAACAAATTCCTATTGAACAATTTTGTACTGCCATCATAATGTAATATTGGGTTCCAGTTTTTAGAGAAAGTTTTATATAATTTGGCGTTTTATTACATTAAAGTTAAATTTACTAAAATGAATAAATAATATTAGTGTGGACGTACAGTAATTTTTCTGTTTTCGTTCTAAAAGAATTTTGTAAAAATATTTCTTAAGCAGTTGTTTTAAGTTTTCACTTAGTATAAATTAAATTTAAATTTTATTCCTTCCGTATAAGATTTCTGATCACTAAATAGCATAATGAAATAAAATAATATTTAATGAGATAAATGTTTTTCAGAATTCCTAACCGTAGCAGAAATACTAAGCCACTAATACGTTCCAAAAATGCTTTAAAGAGTTTAGATCAAATTAGGTCGGATTTCAATTCAATTACTGGATTATTTTTTATCTTTTCTATTCAATAAACTTGTAAGGCATCATTTAAAAAATTGTAAAGAAACGAAGACGTTGAAGGCTGGCTGCACATCTAAACCATTTTTAAAAATTTCTAAGGATTTCTTTCCCTTTTTTTTTTTTTTTTTTTTTTTTTGATTCGATGCAAAAGTTTGATTTTTATTAATTCAATCAAATTAACTCAATCATTTAATGAAGAACATTTTTCTTTTAATGTTATATTAAATAAATTAATTAAAATTTTTATATTTTTCACTTTTATAAATCGCATCTTTTTAGAAGAGGAGTTTTCCTTGATAAAGTAATATAAAGGACGATATTAGATAATGTACCATAAATATTAAAAATTATTTGAAAGAAATAATTTAAATATTGTTTGTGCAGTTAAATATTAAAAAAAAAAACAATGAAAAGCATAGCACTTGAAATGTTTGAACAATATACAAGTAAGTTACTCCATTATGAGAAACAAATTCATTATATATATTAGGCACTATAATTGTAACAAATTTGTAATAACTTTCTATCTATAAAACTATAAAATGTATATTTTCTGGTTATTAATAATTAGAAATTCATTAAAATAGTGAATTGAAATACAAATGATTTTGCGCGTCAAAATTTCATTACCATTTCCTTATGATACCAGTCAAAAGTAACAAAAATATTTTCTATTCTATTTTTATAATTTAATTGTTCTAGACAAAGGCGTCTGACTTTCACAGTATTAGCATCTGGTCGAAGAAAGTTGTTAGTTTATAATATGATATTTATGATATTTTGATTGAAAAAAATTTAAGAAAAGAAACACTTTTCTATCAGGCAAAACTAATATATATATATTAGTATTATATATATATACATATATATATATACTAATATATATATATTAGTATTATATATATATATATATATATATATAAAAACTCATGTTTGTGAAAATTGCAACACTATGAAGGACTTACGCTAGTGAGCAGAAATTTTCAGGAAATGCAAATTATCGCATGATATGCAAATGATTAGAATTTCAAATCCGTAGCTCAAGCGTATGCTGAGCAACGCCCTCTGAACGGCGGATGGATCCGAATAAATAGACGGCTGTAGCGAGGCGTGTATGGTTATCGGTGGTTATCTGCTAGTGGTAAACGTTAGCTCAATCATTACTTATGCCTTTTCGACGAAGGAGAACGAGATTTGAACAACTTACAGAGTTTGAACGGGGGAGAATCATCGGTCTTCGTGAAGCTGGATTGTCTTATCGTGCTGTAGCCGCTCGTGTGCAGCGTAACAGAAGCACAGAGATGCGTCTTTGGAAGCAGTGGACGGACGAGTGTCGGACAACTCGGAAATCCGGGGACAACTACAACTCAACTGTGTATTAAATTTCATTCAATTATGACGATTCCTTCATGGTGTTGCAATTTTCACAAACATGAGTTTAGATATATAGATATAGATAGATAGATATAGATAGATAGATATAGATATATATATATGTCTTCTTGATTATATTTAAAAATAAAACTATCATCAATTTTTTATAAATAAAAATAAGAAAATAAATGAGAGGAATTTTGCAACAAGTAAAAATAAGGGGAATGTTATAAAACGTACCTTAATCCGTCTGTAAAAGAACAACTAAGATTTTCCACAAGTATTTTTTAAAATTCTTTAATAAATTTTGTGCCATAAACTAAATAAAAAGTTTATTATTGTTATTTGTTTCATATTATAAATATTACTTTTAAAAAAGCTAAATATTATAAAATTTTTCGAAATAGATTTGTATTTACTGAAATCAATATTATTTTTCAGATTTTGCTTATGAAATTTAAAGGCATCTATATTTTGAAAAATTTCATGTAATCATCAGCTAAAGCATATGTGTTAATTAAAATGCATGACTTTATTTCATTTATCACATTTCATTACTGAGACATCATAATGTAAGTAATCATATAAGACATCGAATACAATTTGGAGGACTCTAAATGCTCGAGCATATTAAACAAAAAAATCATAAAATTGTTTTAACTACAATTTCTTCAATTTATAATTATATGGATAAAAGCCGCAGTCCCAGTAAAAAAGTCCCGTTCCTAGAAAATTTATGTAAAATCCTACAAATAGACTCAAAACAAAATGATAACTATTTATTATTTTATCAAATAGTAAATTATTTAATTCTAATTCTTGTTCTTTTATCATCACTTTTAATTACTACGATGACGAAATTAATTTACTCAACGTTCATTTATTAATGATCTTGTGTAATAATACTAAATTTGATTTATTGCAGCATTGTTATTGGAAGTATGAATTTCTCAGATTTGCAAATTGTTCTGAAATCAACTTGCTGTTATAAACCTTAGTTTTAATTTTAATATACTAGATTGCTCTAACTCATTAATTAAAATAAATAAACGAATATTTCGAGAAAGATAATAAAATGCATATTAAAAATACATTAACTTAAAATATATTTATTGTAATTTCAAAAAATATAAAAGGGAGGTTAAATCCTTTATTTTAAAAACTAATTAATATATTCTTCATTTTAAAATTGATAATCTTTCAAAATTTAAAAATACATAATCTTTGTAAATTTAAAAATTCTTAATCATTGAAAATTTAAAAATAACTCACTGTCTGAACTATTTTCACCTTTTTTGTTTTAAAGAAATAGAAATGTAACTTTAAGTACTTTAGAGAACTCCTTGTGTTATATTAATCAAAAAATTCTCCTGTATTGATTAATTAAAAATAAGGCTTTTAAAATATTTAATTTACGTATAAAGTGTTTTTAAGTCTGGACACAATTTCAAACACTTCATTCAAACTTCAGTTTTGAAATTATTTTATTGAAGAATTAAATATTTAATATCTATCATTTTAATATTCACCCATAATTTATTGATTCGCTTTTACATTATAAATATAAACGTATCGTAATAAGTATAGTTTTTAAAAGCCAGATACTAATTAAATTTAAGAAAAGAGTCGTTTTCGAAATATATGCTAATTAATTACTTCTAAAGCAAATTTAAGTATTATTTCAACAAAGCAAGATTAATTTTTAAACCTTAACAACATAAAAGAGACCTAAAGACACTTAATTCCCGACAATCTCCATAAACATCTTTTAAGACTTTACCCAATAAAATGCATCTACATTGCATTTGCATTTGAAGAGGAAGGAAGGATCCTCCACATCTTCATCCCTTCATCAACAATTTTTTTTTAGTTGCCTCTTGAAAATGTTTCACTAAACTTTCCAGTGGTAAAACAGGTATGCCCCGAGGGAAGCAGAAGGATTACGAAAGGACCAGGTTGCATTACAAGATTTCATCCATCTACGAAGAAGAAAAAAAAATGACTGGGAAAAAAAAATTTCCAAGAAAGTGTCTTGGTTTATTTTGAGGCATCTCCCATTCTATCTCTTTCGCATTTTCGAGAACTTTCGCTTCCGTTGGGAAAGAATACTTTTCGATACAGAAACGGACGCTTATGACTCGCCCTCCAGGTATACTTCCAAGGACAGGTAGGTCGAGAAATAAATTTTCGATGGCTTTTCAGATTGGTAAGTGTATCGGAAGGAGTATCAACAGCGGTGTAATGGTTATGATGGAGTTGGTTTTTACTTCGCCCGGAGTCTTTTGTACAGTGGTCTACCTGTGTGGTTGGGAAACGAGTAGTTAATGTGAAATGGTTGGGGAATGTTTTTTTTTTATTCTAGCATTAAAATTTAAATTTATCTCGGGATAAATTGAAGCGAATGGGGATATTTTTCATCTAAATTTCTTTCAGTTAATGAAGGGTTTAACATATTTAGAAATAGCTAATGATGTGGTATAAATCAATTTTTATATATTCCGTGAAGAAAGTGATCTATAAAAGAAATTTGCAAAATTGACATAATCCTTTCATATGGATGCCCATTGCAATTTGTATTTATTGGAATGATTTTTAAATCCTTCCAAAAATTTCTTAGTATCCTTTTCAATATGACTGATCAATTTTGAATCATTAAATCTGTTTTCCGTTTGACAATGAGGAATTAGATGTGGGTTTAGCTTAGCATTAATTGTGTGGATTTTTAAGTGATAAGTACTGAGTGAAACTGAGCCTCCTTTTTAAACTTCTCACTTGAAATATAAGGTAGGAAAATTTTGTAATGAATATTCCTAAACATAGATGACATAAAAATAAAAAAATTTTAACCCTATCACCACTTCTTTCGTTTTCAAAAACCCTGTAACACAGTATTTTTACATTGATTTTTAAGAACCCTGTGTTGATTTTATATTTCAATCAATTGATTTTTGTGAAACGCAACGAAGGTTTTTTATACTTGTATTTGTTCTCATTGCTGAAAATAATATTTTTCTGTAATACTAACTTTACGAATACAATTCTGATATTAAAACCTTAATGACATTAAAACCTTAATGACATTAAAACCTTAATGACATTAAAACCTTAATGATATTAAAACCATAGTGACAGGTACTGTCGTGAAACTGAAATTTATTTTTTATTTTTCAACGGAATTTTTAGGTAGAAAAATTATGTAATGAATATTCCTAGACATTTAATTTTAAAAATTTGAAGTCTTTCAACCCTTCTTCTGTCCTTTTCAAAAACCCTACAGCACTGTAGTAGTTAACACCATATTTTTTTTCTTCCAATGAATTGATTTTTCTGAAAAGCAGCGAAAGTTTTTTCACACTTGTATTTGTTTACATTACTGAAAAGAATATTTTTCTGTAATTTTTTTTAAATTCTAAGACTGAAAGTTTTAAAAAAATAACAAATACTACTTTCACACTACCTCTCTGTAACTTCAAAAGTCCTGCTCTTTGTTTTACTATTTATTAAATGTACGAACTTTACCTTAAAAACAGTGTGTCAACAGATCAATAATAGCCTCTCCAGTTCATTTACAATCGGTATAAAGTTTTCTTTTTTTTTAAATTTTTTTATTAAGGGCAAATAGTTCCATTTTTGGCTGATGTGACAACCGTGAAAGACAAGCCTCGTTGCTGCAAACGATTTTTGTCCCTCCCCTTTCTCCACCTCTTCAACCGTGCAAAGTCAATGTTTTCTCTTATTATGGATTTTGCGAGAAGTTTCTTGCTTTAAAAGCATCCTTTCCGCAACCACTCCTTTTTTTCTCCGCAAAATTTAATGACTTCCTGTTTCAAACCAGTCTTAACAGGATCAATAGAATTAAGTGTTATGCTTAAAAAGCGTTGTGTGCAGTGAATAATATGCTTGGTTTTCTTAACGAAAATGAGATGCAGTACGTATTTCATGTTTAAAGTAGATTTTTCTGGAAAAATTGCGAATATTTTGAGTCGGTTTTGCAATTAACCAGTTTTCCTCATTTGTGTAAAAATTACTTACTTACTTACTTCCATCTACGGGCGCTCCATCACAACAGAAACTATCCCCCCCCTCCCCTCCTAAAGCTCTTTTTCTCCTTCCATAAGACCACACGGGTTCTTGGACTTGGTCTAGATGTTGCTGTCTACCAAGTGGGAATAATAAGTAACAAAATTCTTTAATTATACTAATCAAACCAAAACAAATTATCTTATTAAAAAAACCTAATGCAACCATAGTGATAAGTACTGAGTGAAACTGAACCTCCTTTTTTAACTTTTCAATCGAAATCTAAGGTAGGAAATTTTTGTAATGAATACTCCGAAACATATAGTTCAAGAAATTTGAACCCTTTCACCCCTTCTTTCGTTTTCAAAAACCCTGTTGCACTGTATTTTTACAATAGTCTTTAAGACCATACTTGTTTTTTTACACTTGCATTTGTTTACATTACTAAAGGGAATATTGTTCTGTAATTAATTATATCTTAGTAATTTATGTTAACTTTACGAAACAAATTCTGATATTAAAATCTTAATGCCCCCATAATGGCAAAATACTATCGGGAAACTGAAATTCCTTTTATATTTTTCAATCGAAATTTTAGGAAGGAAAATTATATAGTGAATACTCCTAGACATCTTGGTTAAGAAATTTGAACCCTTTCACCCGTTCTTCTTTCCTTTTCAAAACCCCTGTAGCACTGTACTTTTACATCACACCTTTTATCTTTCAATCAATTGATTTTTCTGAAACGCAACGAATGTTTCTTTACACTTGCATTTGTTTACATTGCTGAAAAGAATATTTTTCTGTAATTTTTTGTAATTCTAAAACTGAAAGTTTAAAAAAAAAATAGCTAACACTTCTTCTTTCACACTACATCTCTCTAACTTCAAAAGTCTTGCTCTTTGTTTTACTAATTATTAAATGTGCGAACTTTCCCTAAAAAAGAAAAGAGAAAAAAAAGTGTTTCAACAGATCAATAACAACCTCTCCAGTTCATTTACAACTGGTATAAAGCTTTCCTTTTTTAAATTTTTTTTATTATGAGCAAATAGTTCATTTTTGGCTGATGTGACAACCGTGAAAGACAAGCTTCGTTGCTGCAAACGATTTTTATCCCTCCCTCTCTCAACCCCGCCAGCCGTGCAAAGTCAATGTTTTCTCTTATTATGGATTTTGCGAGAAGTTTCTTACTTTAAAAGCATCCTTTCCGCCCACTCCTATTTTTTTCCCCGCAAAATTTAGTTTGCAGAGTTAATGAGTTCCTGTTCCAAACCAGTCTTAACAGGATCAATAGAATTAAGTGTTGTGCTTAAAAAGCTTTGTATGGAATGAATAATATGCTTGTTTTTCTTAACGAAAATGAGATGCAGGCTTGAATCGCTTACGTATTTCATATTCAAAGTAGATTTTTGTGAAAAATTGCGAACATTTTCAGTCAGTTTCGCAAATTTTCCAGTTTTCGTTGTTTGTGTAAAAACTTCTTTAAAATATGAGTATAATTAAGCTAAAATATTCTTAAGCGAACTCAACATTCAGAATCTTTATTAATTAATTTATTTATTATAAATCAAAATAAATAAATGATTTTTTTTGCAGTAAATCCACGAATTAGATTTACTGGAAGGATTGTCATTTTATTTTGAAAACATTGTATTCACCGAATGCGTTAATAGGCAGCAGCACATTTAAAATAATGTTATAAGGTTTTGTAATTATTTAATCTATACTAATTTGAATCATTTTTATTTAAATGTAGGGTGTTTTTAAGCCAAATTCTTTGTAACTAAAGTATTATTGTTTGTTTGATTTTTCTATCTGTATTTTAATCTTATGATTTATTAATAAACAACAGCATTATTTTGTGTTTTAATATTGATGGTATTTCAATTCAAACATGAAGCCACATGTTCAAAATGATTATAAGACAATATTTTGACGAAGAAAAAAAAAACTTTTTAAATGTATAAAAATACCCATACTTTAAAAAAAAAATATTCCATAACATTTTTTTTTTGCAACTAAGCCTTCTGGTTTGTTTGTTTTTTCTATGTGTTTCTTAATCTTATGATTTGTAAATAAACAACTGCGTTATTTTGTGTTTTAATATTCGTGGAAAGGAGAAATCTTTAGGAAGAGTCAAAGCTGTTGCTTCACACCACGGGTAGAGCTCTAAAAAAAGGGAATCAGGTCCAATACCCCCAGAGAAATAAAATAAGAGGTGGGCACATTACCTGGAAACACGCCGGAATGAAGGTTGTGCAATTATTTAAGCTACAGTTATTATACTGGGTTGAGTCAATTTTTTCAAATCATTAATCATTTATAATCATTTTGAACATGTGGCTTCATGTTTGAATTGAAATACCACCAATATTAAAACACAAAATAATGTTCTTGTTTATTAATAAATCATAAGATTAAAATACAGATAGAAAAATCAAAGGTGTATTTTAAGTTTTCTAAAATAGATTTTAATTAATAATTTAATTGGTATATTTTTAAAAACTAATTATATTATTTATTACAATGAAATAAGGAAAATTATGATAATCTTTGCTGTTATCTCTTTAAAAGTTCATAATTTTTTAAAAAGAAATTCAAAGACGAACTTTCAAACCGATTTCAATAAAGACAATATTTTGAAAAAGATAAAGAAAAAAAATATTGTTCTAAAATGTATAAGAAAACCCCATACATTTTTTAAAAAATATTGCACAATACATTTTTTGTACCTAAAGCATTCTTGTTTATTTGATTTTTCTATGTGTTTCTTAATATTATGATTTGTAAATAAACAACTGCGTTATGTTGTGTTTTAATATTAGTGAAAAGAAGAATTCTTTAGAAAGTTTCCGCCTACTTCTTCATGAGTCAAAGCTGTTGCTTCACACCGCGAGTAGAGCTCTAAAAAAAGAGAGAATCAGGTCCATTACCTCCAGAGAAATGAAATAAGAGGTGGGCACATTACCTGGAGACACGCCGGAATGAAATTCAAAAAGTCAGAAAGCATTCCAGCAGACATGAAAAGAATAAAATTATACCCCACACCCCTCCTCCCCCGTCACGAAAAAATAGAACAAATTTATGAAAAACGAAAATTACATTACCTTGTTTTATTTTTTGTTTCGTTTTATTTGAGAGTTTCCATTTTTTTCTTTCTTCTTTTTTTTCCGGTATTCCTCCTCTCTGGGAATTCCTAGACACTATCACCATAAAGGGGGAAATGTAATACAAAAGAGAAAACTTAATAAGTTTTACTGAGGAAAAAGGTGGGAAGATAATATTTTTTTCTATGATTTTATTTATTCTCCTTTGAAAACTAGAAGAAGAAGCAAAAAAAAAAATTTAAATGCGAGTAGGAAATTTTTAAATATATAATGGCAACATCGTAAAACTTGGTTATACGAATATCATCGTAAAACGTCTGATAAATAAATAAGTAAATTTATAACGGTGGAAATGTTGTTAGTTAAGATTATTTAAAGCCATTTGATGTCTTCAGCTGATAAGATAAGCATGTTATATTGTTCTAGTTTCCATATTCTACTATCCTTATATTTTTTTAATTTAATATTTTTATAAGCAAATATTCTCTTTCGCAAACACTGAACTTCTTTAGTCATTCATTATGCTTTAATTTCAGATCTTAGCTTCAATAAATGACTGGCGCTCAGTGCCATAGATTTCGGATTGATGTCCCGTGGATGTTTGTAGTGGTTCTGAATCTACTTTAAACCGCGGGTACCGATCTAATATGACTATAGAGCCTAGAGCTGACCACCCTACCCTGTTAAATTATTTGAAGAACCTTTCAAATGTACAGCTGAAACGGTTGATAAATTTCATACTGTGTTTCGGTGTCAAGGATACTTGGTTCGAAACGCCATATCAAATCAAAATTGTTGTGTTTAATATGTATGTGGGAATATCCTTTCATTGGTTCTGAGATTAGAAGATGAGGGTTCAAATCCCCCAGATACTTCTCTAATGGGTTTCCAATTGGAAAGTACTATATTATAACTCGTGGCCAGTATATAAGCCATAACCTTTTTTATATTGAAACTGCAACATATTTGCCGTTCCAATGACCTAACATTCGAAAACGACAATTTTTAAAATATATGAATTTTTTAATATGCAATCTTTTTGTAAACTTTTAATATAAAATTTCAAATAATGATTAAAAATAATTTATGATTGAGATAACTGGTTAATACGAAAAACCACTATAGACAGCGTATTTATAGAAAATTAATCAATATTTTATGCTTATATCATAATAAAATTTAAATTCATTGATAAAAAAATCTTATTGATGTACCTGTAAATCATTGTTGTCGCAATAAGTTTCAAAGGGATTTCGATACGACGAATTAAATATATTCTACTTCGGTTTTGTTCTACGTATCAAAATAGTAACTTCGATTTTTTTAAATAATGTGTCGGCATTCCGTTTCTTGAATTAGTGAAAGATAAAAGAATTCGTTATTTTACTTTCGTTTGTTAAAATATGCATTGGTTATATGGTGTATGAAATTTTAAACAATCAGTCAGTTAATTTTAAAGAAAAATACTAGTATAGTTCCTTCGAAATTTCTCTTTTTATTTATTACGCCTTACTGATGACATATAATAGCAGTTCAGTTATGCATTTGAGTTAACGGCTTAAAAAGTAAAAAAAAAAAATAATCACAAATATTGTGATCGTAAAATTTCTATTCAATGGAATTTAATTTAATATTCTAAAAGCATTTCTTGACCAACTAAGCAGAAATATAATATGCTTATTTTCTGCAATGAAAATACGTAAAATGAAACGTATCAAAAATGTTTCATATCAGTTCATTTTTTGATCTAATATAAGCAAGACAGTGATGTTCCATTTTCAAAATGATGTTGTTTAATAAAGTTGGCAACAAAATCCATTATCAAATTATGCGAGTTTGAAAACCATGAAGAAATGCTTGAGGGAATGATAATTAATTGTAGTAAAATGTTATTCTGCTACATCCGAAAAATTCTAATTATTTTCAGGATTTGTGAATGTGATATTCAATTCACATACGCAATAGTATCCAAACGAATGCATTTCCACACACACTGAGTGCTATGTGACCCAGCATTATTGCATTCTAGGTTGAAAGAGTCACGGACAACATTTGGACAACGTAAGGACATACAATTGGTCGTCTCTACATAATTGATGAGGGCTGTTGGGACGGTATATAGATCCTCCCGACGATCCAAAGAGATACATATTCACACGAATATGTTAATTGGTGTAAGGGATTGGATTGGATTGTTGTTGGATTTAAATAAAATTAATCAAATTGATAGCTTCCACTAATGCAAACTCTCCATAATATATCTATATTAATATCAACCATTAAACCTTTAGACTATAACATCAAGAGTTAATATGATCCTCATTAACTTACTCCGCGATTATCCCACTAAACTTGTCGCGTCAATAATTAATTAAATTAATACTTGCTCGTTGTTCTGTCATAACTCATAATGTCTTACGTCAGTTAAGCATCACAGCATTACATATTACCCAACGAGATTCACTCAAACTCCAGAACCTTGTGAGATAAGTGATAATTATATACTCATAAAATAAAAAACACCATAAAGAACCTTATGTGTATATAAGATTATTTTCATAAAGATAAAAATGAAAATTAATATACACGTATAAGTCCATATTATACAAATTAATATCACATACAAAAAATGTAATTGAGTAATAAAGGCCGCTATTATTAAAATAGTAAATTCATATAACAAATGATCAAGTTATAGATCAATCGTCCATCATCATCAAGCAAATAAATTTTACGATCAATTAACTACCTTACGTATATGATTCAATTTTCCAAACAAGTAATATAAAAAAAAAATGTATAGTCAATTCCTACTTTATTTTTCACTATATTGCAGAAAGTCATTTATAAATAAATTTGAAATTTTCCTCTTATATCTGGCGCCATCTATTGGTAGATACATGCAACTTAAATCTAAAAAAAACTGAAATTAATTATTTAAATTTAATTAAGGAATTAATATTTGAAAAAAAAGTATTAACATCAAGTATCATCCACTACAAGTTCAAAAAAATGTATTTGAACTTGAGTGGAGGAATAAAAAATATTTTATTTACGATTAAAAATTTGAACAAGATATATATAGAGAGAGAGAGTGCGAACTAATAGTATTCAATAGCAATTCAATAGCTATAATACCATTCTCTAGACAATAAATTTAATCTCTTTACACTATAAATTCATTAATATTTTAAAATCAATACCTATTGCTTACTTTTCACAATTTTGTGACTAGGGAAAAGATTTTTTTAACTGATTAAACTTTTCGCCCTTACCAATGTTTTCTTTACTAGCCAGATTGAATTTCAAACATACCTGGAGACGATCTCTTCTATCACTTGATCAAATGCTGATTCCGCGACGTCGACTACCTTCCGCTACCGCACTTCCGTTCATACCAGAGACTACTTTAGATCATCTTATAACTCCATACCTCTCGATCACTTCTCCACTGTTTGTCGACTTCCATCTCTCTGTTCATTTTTATATTCTGCCTCATTGGCCAGATTCGGCATTCAGACGACAACCTCAAAATAGCTATTGGTCTCATGGGAAAATCTTTGCATTAGTTCCAGTTGCGTGACATCCTGACCTTCACACTGAAGTTCCAGTTTGTGCAAACAAACCCTGCTCTAAAGATCCAAATTACAGCAGGAATTACTACTTTTTTTTTAAAACGGTGACTATTGTGATACATATTTTTCTCCACAAATATTAATTCAATACATGAATGCTAATTAGATGATGAGTCCATAAATATTCCTAATGCTGGAGTTGTTAAATTACATTAGTTCTTTCTTTTTGATGTAGACCACACAGACAGATTTGATTGAAGAATTTGTATTACTTTCTCCAGTGACAAATATCTACTGGTAATTTTTTTTAATTTTATATAAAGGATAAATTACAAATTAAAACACATTAAAATCTGCACAATTCAAAACCATCAAAATAAACGTGATGTATCAACGTAAAAATTTAATTTAACTAATGCATTAAACTGTGGATTATATCAACAAGACATATCTTTCAAGGATATGAATGAGAGGATAACTTGGTACTTGGCTCATATCAGATTTATAAACTGGAATCACTTTTCAAACAAAATCTGGACTAGAAAGAATATATATTTATTAGAAAATATTAAAAATTTGTTATCCAATAATGTGGTTCAAAAATAAAAAAGTCTATTAAATATTTATTTCATATTACATAACTCTGTAGAAAACTCAAAATGCAAATACATGAATTATTCATAACGAATAGTTTTAAAATGGCCTTTACATCCGCATATAACATTTTATTTTGCCATAATATTACAATTTAAATGTAGTTGGTTTTATATTGAAATAAGGATAATTATTTTCCTTATAGCGTCCTATTATCAATTTTTTAAGATGTTAAATATATAATTACGAAAAGAGTTTCTCGTATTTTGAAATATATGTTTACATTATTACAATATATTTTCTTTATTAAAGTTAGACTTTCTTCACTCAAAAACAGTTTGCAAACTAACATTTTCTTTAAAAATAGTTACACAATAATTTTCTCTTCTAACGTTTTATTATTATTATTATTATTCTCTCTTTAAAGATATTTGCATAGCAAATGGAATTATTTTTCCTCTCTAGCATAAAATTACATTTTATTAATTTATACTACCAAACATACATCTACACTAATGTGTAATCAACACCAATACATCTTATATAAATATTTATCCCTAATTAGTTCTTACAAATATTATGAAATCAATTTAAATAATAATTATTCACTGGGTGTATTATTCGTCACAGATTAAAATTTGTAAAAAAAAAAATATAAATATATGATAATATTTTCTCACTATATGCCAAGCACATTACATATGCAGAAAAAAACAAAGCATGTAATTATATAATTTTTGATACAGATTAGTGTTTGCGTAGCAAAAGAAAATAATAATTAAGCTTTTCGAATACCAACCTACTCATTTGAAATCTTTTTATTTTAGACCATGAATATTAATTCAACGTAAAGAATCGGAGGTTAAAATTTCATAAATAACTGCAAATCCATAAAAGTATGGGCTTAATGGATATTCATTGAAGTTCTTAAATCTTCGTTAGAAACATCGAAAAGGAAATACGCTAAATAATTAAAACAAATTTGGCAGCTATTTTTCATTTATTTCTTATCGAAAGAGAATAACATATTAATTTTAATGCAAAAATAGAAAAACTTACAAAGATTTTTATTCTGTAAAACCTATATTTTTATTAGTGCAGCATTTGGAAAACGTTCTTTGTTTTAAAGATTCATGTTCTCGTAGCTTTTACTGCAATTACGAAATAAGAAGTTTTGAACATCTGCATTCTTACAATGACTTTAAAGTAACGTGTGCTGCAAAAAGTGCAATAGCAGGTTATTGGTAAATTACAGCTAGTTCAAAATCAAACAGAGGCGTTTATGGGAATAAATATGGATGATTCTGTGTTTCATAGACTTTGAAGACAATTTCTAATTAAAAGTTGAGAATCTGGAAGATTATCACCAATTAGGCCAAGAAGTAACATCGAGCACCTATGAACAATATTTGTTGTAATGCGCTCGAGGATCTAGAATAAAATCCCCAACTTAAGCCTCTTCCTACTGCAGGGATTCATTAGTCTGTTGGGGGGGGGGGGGAGGGTGCTGTGGAACAAGGGTCAGTTCCAGCCAAGCTGCAGCAAACAATATTCTGGACGAAACCCAATCGTAAGAAATATACTCAAAACGCATGAAGAATAGGAATTTGTAGGTCTGCGCCGAAAAATTAGATCTGTAGTCTCGACGATGAAAAAGAAATTAATCAATAGTTAAAAGAACGAAGGCAAAGATCATTGGGTCTCCTCGGGTGCGTAATATTCCCACACATCAATAGAAGATGCGACGCTGATGTGTTTTGCTGGGACAATGTCTATTTTGGCTTTATGAATGTTGTCTATACATAGGCAACTAGCCATTCCTATGCTATTCACTACGTATTACATGAGTATGTTGATTTGAACATATCGACATGTCCACTGATCTGTAGATCAATGGAGGGTTGTTCATTTTGGGAATGTGTTTAATTTACGAAACAATAGAAAACGTTACATGATTTCATGAGAACCTGGAACTGTTAACATCCATCAAACATTCCTGAAATAGATCTAAACAAACGAGTCACTATGTGTCAAAACTGGTAAAAAACTAAAAAAATACTATTGGTGTTAGCTATAAGAAAATAATTTATCGTTAATGAGAAATCTAATTAGGAGAGAAATGCAATATAAAATTGTATTTTTGTACGAAAAAGGTGCAAGAGGAGTGTGACGCAATTATATTTTACTGCTTGTGAAATGCTGCTGCATTCTAGTTTCTTTTTTCTAGATATCATCAATTTAAGTAAATTACATATTCTAGCACCATTGGAGGATATAATTACAATTAAATGTTGGCAAAAGCAAAAGAGAGAGGTAGAACGATGTTTTTGCCCTATTTTTTTATTTTCATTTGATGAATGGTATTGTGTAATAACAATCAATAGACTATAACATAATTCAGCTGCAATAAAGATTATTTTCATTATAGGCTTAATGAAAAACTTTTAAAGAAAATTTAATTTAAAAATATAGCTAATTAAATAAAATGAAAATACAAATGTTTTTTTTATATTGAAATTTTCTTTTATTTTCCATATATTGATTTTAAATACAATTATGTATTTTATATCTGTATATTGTACTGCCTGTTTTATTGATCATGATATCGATACCTGAGGAAATTGAAATTGTCTATCTTTTACGCTTTTATCTAAATGGCGATGAGTACCGAATGCAGAAAACAAAAGAAAGTTACGAGAAAATATCTAGTAAACCACTTATGATTAAACTATTATAAAGGCATATCATTAATCAATTTTTCATCTTAGCAAAATTAATCTTAGAAATTTCATGATTTTGAGTATTTAAAATAATAAATATGCAAAAGTTTTGTGCAGTAAAAAAAATAATGCGCTTCATAAAAAAATGAAAAAAATTTATGAGGAATTTTTTTTTTAACTTTTCATATTCACATCAAAATCGTTTACTAAAAATTACTTGGATGTCCTGGGGTTAATGAAGCAGCACGAAGTGGCCATAATCTACTCTCTTTCTTGAAATGCTGTTGAAAATAATAATGTTGAATTGATTTTCGAGCTAAAAAGCAGAAAATTAATCAGATTGCTTTTCAATATTTAGAAATATTTGAAGTTTTTCTGTTTTTAATTGACTTTATTTCAATTCCTTTATGAAATCAACATTTTCATCAGGAGAGGAGAATATTATGAATTATTCATTACAAAGGAGTTACTGATGAAACTGCTGTTAGAATCTTTTCTTTTGTCGTCTCAGCCAATTTATCGGAGTTTATTTCATCATTCTTGAGGATTGAAGAGTAGCTGAAACTGGGATTAACTTTCTTGATGATTTATATGCAGGTGGAATTTGTTTGATTAATCTTGGTTTTGAAACTTCCGGCATTTTCTTCATTTAGCAACACGACACAAAAAGTTAATGCTAAAAAGTTACATTAAAACACGATTAAAATCCAAGTGGGTTATTCGAATTTTTCCTTAGCGGGGCAGTCCTTTTTAAAATGTTTGTTTCCACATTTCAAGCATCTTGGTTACAATTCTTAGCACCCTGATAAAACATATTGCATCGAAAACATTGCATTGAAATAGGCTTCATGTTAAAAAAAAATTTTTGACTGATAGGAAAAGCAATATGTTAACTTTATACATTCAGCATGGATGGAGCAATCTATAATAATACATGGACTAATGATTACTAACTCTTCTTAAATAACTTTGATATCCTTTTGAAAATTTGGAATATTCTGCCTGAAAACATCTTCCTTACCTGAATTTTCATCAATAAACTACAATATCCTGGAAATTGTTTTTCCAAATACCCTAAAATGTATTCAGAAGACGTAATTATTCCAAAACGTGCCAATGGCAAAAAAGTATCATAATCATTAGGAGCATGAGGAGTGGCAGTCAGGAATGACACATTCTGCTTTATATGCAAGTTCCTGCGCTGTTAGAGGCAATAAAAATTACTCGTTCAAAAGTAATCAGGTATTTAAATAGTGTTCGTGGCAAAGTATGCAATATATACCTCTCGCATTGTTAATTGGACTACAGGTTTGTTTACTTAACAAGCTAGTCAGGGTCACTTACATCTTCTGCAAAACAATAGCCTTATCCTTTATTGTATGAAATAAAACTAGTCTAAAAGAAATATTTAATGAAAAAATAAATAAACAGATATAAAAAAAATAATTTCAGTTTTTGGAAAACTTTCTATAAACTTTTATTAGAAGAAACAATAAGCTTTATTTAAACTTACGTTGATAAATTTAATTATGTAGACAGCAGTAAAGATTAAAGTATGCAAATAAAAAAGTTGGAGCATTCTCTTATAGTTTGAATATATTTTATATGCAGTAATTTTTGAGTAGTAAAATCTTAAAAACCCTTCAAAGCATGTTTAAATATTTTAATTGTTTTTTATTTACATAAAAAACATCTTAAAGTCATTCTGTAATGAGTCTAGATTTGAAAATATTTATCCTTTTTTTTTTTTTTCTCCCCAAAAAAAATATAAAAAGAATTATGAGTGGATAAGATTTTCTTCATATTATAGATTTGTTCTCATTTTTTTTTTATTATTTCATAACACTTTTTCTGATTTTTTTTTCTAAAAGTCAAAAAGTTTTCTAGGTAATGAAGGAAGGAAGCAAAATTTAATTTTTTCCACATCCTTAAATTTTTTTCGCATATTTTTCTTTCGTGATTTTTTTTCGAAAATCCCGTTTATTACATTTTGGTGCGAAGATTTTTCTTCAGGCGAATGATTAAGTGTGAAAATCATTTCAGATTAGTTTTTTTTCATGCTCTTTGGGCGACTTGACATTTGACAAGAACTAAATTGCTCAGGACTCATTCCTCATTTTTTCAGTCGTTTCTTATTAGCTCCCAAGAGATTTTCACAACATGCAATGAGATATGAACAATAGAATGCCCACAAAAGAAAAAAAAGTACGTCAAAACTATTTTAATAAGTTGATAAACAAAACAGTTCGTTATAAAATTCGAAGGGCTTAAGATATGTCCAAGCAGATTGCAAAGCTTTGTTGAAAATTTAGATTGTAAAAAAAAAAATAATGTTTTATTTAAAAAAAAATATATAGTTACATAATAATTAAAGGATAATATACAAATAAATGTGTTCTTATAAAACTAAACTACTTTATAGGTTTGTATTACACAAAAGATATATCACTTTTATATCAATAAATGCTATGTTAAATATGACGAACTATCTCGAATACTGACTGTAAATAATGCATTTACGGTAATAAAAGTATACAGTATTTGAAAGAACCAATTTCAGGCATTTCAATGATTTTTTTTATTATTTTACAGCATAATTACTCTTCAATAAATTTTGAAATTTAAGGAAACTAACTAAAAACAATTTTTTTACAATTCTTTTATTACATTCTGAATATTCGCTACTTGAATTTCTTCAAAATTATTAAAAATTTAGTACATGTGTCCGTGAATCTAATAAAAATTTTCTGATCTCTTACTTCCTATTTCAGTAATTATTTCAAAATTATAGTTTATTCAATTAAGTTAAATTCGTAGATATGTTTAAAATTATGATCAAATTTCATTATTATATGCTTCAATTGTTCTTATATATATAAATAGGTATATTTATATATATAAAACCACTGTAGCAATCAACGGTTTTTTTTGGTCAATATCTTTGGCTATGTTTGTCAAGATTATGTTGATTGTGGGACCATTACCGCTACCATCCGAATCTATTGTTAATTGCATTTTGTTATTGTCTAGGTGGTCCTGGATTTCGCGACGATTCACGTATTGTTCATCCATCGTGTGTTTTTCGTTGAATGCATCTAGCCCAAATTCCATGCATTGTGGGCGAATTTGCGTTAATTTCAGCATCAATACGACATTGAGATCAACTAGCCATTCGTAATTTGATAATTGACTTCTTGTTAAATTGTTTGATTGCCGGAGGTGCCTTCAATGTCATCATCCATACATCTCTGAATCCCCAAATGTCTTCTGAAATGTCGTAGAACTTCTCGAAATTTTGGATTCTGCAGATGACAGAGCGTAGAGGGCTACCGATTATTCATAGCCGTTTACTTTCCTTCTAACTTGCATTTCTGAGTAATCTATAAAACGTGTTCCAGTTGCGTACTATATTCCCTGAAATTTGTACGCTTATACGGCGGAATCTTCATGTGTAGCATTTTCTATGTTGGACAGTGTATTTTGAAATCTTATGTCTGTTTTTTGTAAATATTTTAATACAAATTGTACTTATTTTTTGTGATATGAGTTTTTTTTTTAAAAATTTTTTTTTTTTTTTAGAAGTTTTAGAATTCAATAAATTTCTTAAATACAAATTTAAATTGATTGAAGAAATAAATTGTTAAAACACAATTATTTTCTTAACATTCTTTCTTTTTTTTTCAAATTTACATTTATTTTAAAATATATATTTTCTCATGCAGGTTTGTTACTTATTTACAATATCAAAAGTACAAAATTATTTTTAAAAAAAATTTAATTAATATTTGGAACCAATTTAAGTTTTAGACAAAATAATCTTCATTTAAAATACAATTTTTTTAAATATCTTTTATCTTAATATATAAATGTAGTAGCATATTTATCCTTCAGATTTTCATATGTATTTCTTTATAAAAATTCTTTCAAATTTTAAAGAAATTTTCAATGGGGCGGTATTAATCAATAAATTTGCTTATGAGCCAAAGCATTGATAAAAATAAAAACTTAGCGTGTTGTTATATTACATAAAAATATTTAGTATTAATATCAGAACATTATATTACTGTATATATTAAAAATGTACTTTTAGTTTTTGAATGTATATAAATGTGAGTGAATTCTAAAATTTGCAAATAAATTTATATATTATGTTAAAGACATGTATAATAAATAGTAAAAATTAAAATAACGAAACTCTTAACAAAATAATAAACAGAATATGAGTCAAATAATTTTTAATTATAATAAGGACTTGCAATTTCTTTTTTTTTTCATTTAGAATAAAATGATTTAATATATTTTTTTTTTATTTCCGTCTGAAATGCATTTGGATAATGAAATATTTCCTGTAAGGTTTAATACTTAAATTATCACACTTCCTGTAGCGATGTCATTGATTTGTTCAGCTTCTATTTAAATAAAAGCGAAATTTTTACTTTCTACATAATTCATTTTACGTTACTCACAAAAAGATTTAAAGAAATTTATGCACATTAAAATCCACTAACTTATTTTTATTAGTTTTTTCATTAAAAAATTAGACATATATTAATTCTATGTGCATATTAATCTGCAGTGAAAAATATTTAAATAAAAAAAATAAGGTACTACAATAATATTTAAATAACCAAACTTAAAATATTATGGAAAGCAATATATGTAAGTTGCGGTGTCTAGATAAATTTGAAAACGAAGAACAACCTGTTCGTTTTCCATTACCTTTAATGTACTCTATTTATAATATTTACAATTACACATCTAGATTACGTAGTATTTAATATTATAATTAGCTATATAGTATATCTTCATAAGATATAATATCTTGAGTGGCTATTAACAGTGGATTGCTCCATTCCCTGCTCTCTCTCTCTCTTTCTCAAACACACACTCAAAATACCCTTAAACACACATACACAGAGTTCTGGTTCACCTTATTTCGAGAGAGTTTATGCGTCCAATTCTACAGATTTAAGATAGGGATCGTGAATGAATCATGTGGATATTATTCAAGGACAATAAAATCCAATTCTATAGATTTACGATAGGGATTGCAAATGACCCGTTTCAGGCAGACTTTCAGGCAGACTTTCAGGCAGACTTTCAGGCACCGCTCATCTGTGAATATTATTCAAAGGCAATAAAATCCTACAGATTCCGTCATTCCGAATGACACTGGTCTCAAGGGCTTTTAAACTCACAAAAAAAAACATATTACATAAAAATAACACTCTAATTATGCATTGTTTTTCTTTCTATATCTTTGAATTTATAACACATATATGAAAAATATTAAACCATTTTTTATTCAAGCACTTGGATCTAACGTTGCAGTTCTTGGAGGCATGATGAACAATATTGCATCAAAAGCATTGCATTGCAATAAGATTACTGTTAAATATTTGCACTCTGACGAATGGGAAAAGGCATCTGTTCACTTTAGTAGTTACATTAATTAAGTGGTTATATAATTTAATTTTTCGCCTAGGAGGATCGCATTTGGTATCCACCAACCTATACTTTTCGTGCCATATCCAATAACACAATTTTAAATTTCTGGTGGAACTCTCTTAAAGCGCCAATTACTACGATTTCTTTAAAACTCTCTTTAACTTTGATATAATAATTTTCAGAAGGTATTAATATTCAGAAGGAAGATCCATTTGCTTGACTCAATACTATGAGCTTCGTGATTATTAAGAGTTTTCTTTAGTTTTCCTAGAACGACTTCGAATCAATCTGCGTTTGGAAATCCTCTTTTATGTAGAAAAATTTCCAAGGAATGACTTCACATTGTGGACCTGGATTTAAGCAATCTGAAACCAGTTGATCAATCTGCTATTTAGTTTTTCGAATAAGACAAGACGGAGTCTACCACAGTCTGATGATATGGCACGCAAACGATTTAATCACTCAATCTGCTTCTTTGGTTCTCCATCATCGATTTTGGCAACACTATGAGCAGTGTATTTTCCATTACGTCGATGAAGTACAACATTAAACTCAGCTTTATCTCAAAATGGTATTTTTGCCATCCCCATTAATTTCAGATATGTGAAAGGAAAGCCTTTTTCCACCTTATGCTTCATACGATAGAAATCCGAAATCCAAAATTATCTTTGATAGTATAAACAATAACCTGAATTCTTACTCAGATAATTTTTATGTTAAAAGCTCGCTTTATTCCATGCTTTGTGTCACCTATTTGAAATTGAATTAAAATAAAAATGGATTTAATTCATTTAGCGAGATTTTTTCAATTTTGTAAGCATTACATGCTATGCGAATTTTCTTGTTAATGCTCTTGATAAGAATTGAAGCACTTTAGAGGTTGAATAACACCATTCAAGAATCCAGGTTGACTGTCTTCTCTTTGATAGACTCATTTGGTTCTTAACTTAGTCTTAGTGAGTTATACCATACTCTACTTTTTACACCATAGCCTACTTCCAATAAAGATGAGATAGCAACAACTATAATGGGAAAATTCTTCTGTCTTGATCTTCTGTTTCAATGAATCATAGCATGTTTTCAAACTTTTTACAAATCATCTATGTATGGATTTAAAGCTCTCTCTTTCTTTAGGCAAAATTCTATTATAGCAGGTAGAAAGGTTGCTATTTTTTTGGCACAATTTTATCTCAGTATTATATAAATTATACCAAAAAATCAAGTCCGTAAGTTACTTTTTATTAGTGCGTCACTAAAATTAGTTAAACTTCATAAGTGACAAAGTCATGGGATACCTCTTAATATCGTGTCGGCCCTCCTTTCGCCCGGCGAAGTGCAGCAACTCGACGTGGCATGGACTCAACAAGTCGTTGGAAGTCTTCTGCAGGAATATTGAGCCATGCTGTCTCGATAGACGTCCATAATTGTGAAAGCGTTGATGGTGCAGGATTTTGGGCACGAACAGACCTCTCGATGATGTCCCATAAATGCTCGATGGGATTCATGTCGGGCGATCTAGGTGGCCAGATCATTCGTTGGAATTGTCCAGAATGTTCTTCAAACCAATCGCGAACAGTTGTGGCCCGGTGACATGGCGCATTGTCATCCATAAAAATCCCATCGTTGTTTGGGTACATGAAGTCCATGAATGGCTGCAAGTGATCTCCAAGTAGCTGAACATAAGCATTTCCAGTCAATGTTCGGTCCAGTCGCACCAGAGGACCAAGTCCATGCCATGAAAAAACAGCCCACACCATTACGGAGCCACCACCAGCTTGAACAGTGCCTTGCTGACAGTTTGGGTCCATGGCTTCGTGGGGTCTGCGCCACACTCGAACCCTACCATCAGCTCTTACCAACTGAAATCGTGACTCATCGGACCAGGCCACGGTTTTCCATTCATCTAGGGACCAACCGATATGCTCACGTGCCCACGAGGTCGCTGCAAGCGATGTCGTTCTGTCAGTAAAGGCACTCGAGTCGGTCTTCTGCTGGAATAGCCCAAGAAAGCCAAATTTCTCCGCACAGTTCTAACAGACAAGTCCCTTGTACGTCCCACATTGATTTCTGCGGTTATTTGACGCAGTGTTGCTTGTCTGTTAGAATTTACGACTCTTTGCAGACGTCGCCGGTCTCGGTCGTTAAGTGCAGGCGGTCGACCACTGCGCTGTCCATGGTGGGATGTTATGCCTGAAATTTCATACTCTCGGCACACTCTTGACACAGTGGATCTGGGAATGTTGAATTCCCTAACGATTTCGAAATGGCATGACCCATGCGTCTGGCTCAACTAACATTCCGCGTTCAAAGTCTGTTAATTCCGTCGTGCGGTCATCATCACGTCAAAACCTCTTCATGAATAGCAAGGTTTATGGAGCTACCTGTGTTGACAAATGCGACTACAGTGTTATTATTAATCTTATTCTTTTGTGTGAATTTCTTTAAGAATTACAGAACGGATTGATTGATATGATTAGCTCTGATTTCCATTGAACAAGGCTGATTTTCATTAGCTCTGAGTAGGAAAGCTGAACGGTTTCTGTTTTTTAAGTCACTCAAGACAATGTGATCGTAAAATGTCTGCTGTCTCTACATTCGTAAAATTTTTTATAATCCTGCTTTCGCACTTATAAGGAAGTCCTTTCCCAGACGAACTTATCTCACCAATTTTGTTATGCTATTTCCTAGCTGAACTCTTTTTACTGTCTCATAATTATCAAGTTTTTAACTAAAACCATATTGTTTCATTTATTTCTAAAATGAGTGATAACTTTTTTTTTAATTTGATACGTGATTATAGAAGGCCTTAGTTGATCGAATGCTAATTTCAATATTGATGTTCAACTTTCAAAGAACGTATAAAACTATTGATAAAATTATCGACAGGTATTGTCTTCAGTTTTCATATGGGTATCAAGTAACTGACATAATTTGTTGCGGGTCAATCGAAATCCTTTTAGTAAAATTACTTTACTATAATGATAATTTTTCTTCTTGTTCATGAACATTTAACTAATTTATTTCTAAGGAAGAAATCTCAAAAATTGTGAGACCTTATTTTTTCCGGTATTAATACGCGACAAGTTTGCGTCCCGAAAATAACTAAATATAAATTCAGTATTCAGTATTGAACTTCTGCATTAAATTCCTAAATTCTATAAAATGAATGTTACCCTAGCCAATATAATGTTGTAAGTTTTCAGCTGCTATTCGCAACTTTTGAAATTCACATGTATATTTTTGACGTTGGTATTTTCTATACGCCATCGTTCCTCTACTGCTTATTCAGCTGTATATGGAATCCGTCGTTCTCCGTTAAAAGTGTGTTTAACCCCTTCATCCTTGTAATCACTTTTAGATATCCCCCCATCATTCTTATAATCTATACTTTAAAAATCAGGTTAATCATTTAATAACTCTTCACACAAGTTTTCAAGTCTCTCTTAAGACCTTTTTCCAAAGCCCTTTCTGAGCCATTAAATTTTTTTTTTTTAAATTTAGATTTACAAATATAAATAATAATAACTGATATTCACTCACAATTGGACAATAGTTTAAAATATAAAATATAAAAATATTCAGAAAAAGTGTTTTAAAGAAACCTTTCAAGAATGAATTAAAAACATCAAAATGCGTTTCCCATGACATAAAATATCTATATTATGCATACGAGAAAAATGAAACGAATATTGATTAAATAAAACAAATAAAAGTATTTACATAAAATTTAAACAAATTAAATTGACATTAAATATTCAAAACAAATGATTATTTTCTATTTTGAATTTAAGCACAATAAAATAAAAAAACTTACTTATATGCTATAAGTTTTAGTTTTAAGGGAAATATAACTATGTAAATTGAAATTAAATTTAACACAAGAAAAATACGGCGCGAAAGTTATTGTAAATTGAAGTTTGAAAATGGCTTTTATAAATTTCCACTCGAACGCCAGGTGAAAATCCTCTTATTGGAAAAAAATGAAGTATATTCCTGCAAGATATAAGGAGTACACCCTCTTCAGATGAATATTGAAAACTGACGTCATAGTGACCTAAAAATCAACCAGGAACTTTGTACCCCTGAGGCGGCAGGTTAATCCGAAACTCTTCAGTTTAATCCAAAACCAATCATAATCTCTGTATTAGGACAGGTCTTGATCTAGAGCTCTGTGGCCCGATAGCAGTTTATCGAGAACTCCATTCCTGCCAGGTTGTCGGTTTTTATCTAGAACATTTTGACACGGTGACTAACTCCCAAAAATCTACTAGGCCGGCATATGGCTTTCGGCACATCATATTGGTTCCAGGATAGCTGCTTTAAACGAGATAGAATATCTATTTCAAACTTCTACTTCGTACGAGTGAACGACCTCCAGGACGAACTCAATTTTTGCAGCGTAGTGGTGTAAAATTACGATATCTAGCGTAATTTAAGAGAGAACACGCTGTTCGTTTTGCATTAGTTTTAATGCACCTTTTTTAATTACATATCTATAAGACATGTGTAATTAATATTATAATAAACATACTAGAATATCATAAGAATCAGTATCGTAAGAAGTCTATATACAGCTGCATTCGTTTCGTATTCTTCTTTCTCACTAACGGTGTTCTTTTACACCTGAGTCAGAGAGAGTTTATATATTATGCACTAAATTCTATCCAAATACAATAAAATCTACACACACACACATTCACACACACAGATATCCACGTACACACAACACACACCAACTCACGCACACACACACATACACATATATATATGCACCTATGTGTGTGTGTGTGCATGGGAAAAAGTTATAATCGAGTTAAATCGATTTTGATGATAAAAGAAATGACATGAATCTATTTACTTAATTTTATTAATATTTTAAAGGAATTTATAGAATTTGTTTCCAGTTTCGAAAGGACATATTCACAAGCTGAGAGTATTATAAAATCTCTGCAACCTCAAAATTATAAACACGTCACAGGCAGAGTTAATTATCTTATAGAAAAAAAAAAGTTGAGAGCTATCATGTAGCATAAATCACATAATTACAACAGTCAGAAATGATTGTTACTACAAAATGTGGAACTAAGTTTAGTAGGTATTAGTGTAGCAACCTAATTCTTTAGTTATGCGCCGCAATTGAGGAAGAGCGAAATTGGTGTAATCACAGAATATACACTAAACACCTAATGCATATTTTTTAAAGCTTAAAACTTGAAAGTACACTGTAGAAAAGAGAGAGACTGAAATACAGTATAACTGATATTTAGAAGGAACTCAAAACTACAGGAATTTAACGAATCGAAGATTCTAGAAAAAGCAGAATATCGGAGACGAAGAACACACGATGGAAGCTCATAAAAATGATTATTCCCTGACTTCTGCTTCTTTGCTAAGCAGCAGAGGTCACCGGCAAAAAAGATTTTAATGCCAGAAGAACAGAGCGACAAAGTCAGCAAAACCGAAAAATTGAATTTGTTCCAAATCAAAACTTCTGAATTTTGTCATGTTTAAAATTTTTTTCATGCTTTTAAAATCCTAGCAACTTCTGTAAAAACGCTGAAGTTGCTACCAATTATAGTCGAAAGCCAAGCGGATATTTTTTCACAAAGGAAAAACAAGAATTGATTTACTTCATTTTATTAACAATCTTAAGCAATTTAAAGAGCTTGGTTTCAGTAGTTCACGGTAAAGTAAAAAACCCACGTTCGTGAGCTAAAAAGGTTATAAAGCTTCTACAATAAAAAAGAAAAAATTATAAACACATCACTTAAATGATGTGGAATATCTTACAAGGTAGAGATCTGAGTGCCATAAGGTAGCAATAAATTATAGAAATGGCTTTTACCAGAAATTTCGGAACTAAGTTTAATAGGGGAATTGAAAACATTTGAATTTGTTGGTTATACTCATATGTCAGAATTCAACAAGAAAAAAAAAACTGGTGTTATCAAATATATATATAATATATATATATATTTATGCACGACAAATTAATAAATTTAAAATATTAATTATATGCATTCACAGTGCTTAAAAATTTGTTAATTTCAGTCATTGAATTTTGCTGCAAAATAAAAAAAAAAAAAAAAAAAATTAAATTTATGTATACATATATAAATATGAAGACTCATTAGTTTTATTTATGGAATCTAAATTTATTTACATAAGAATGGCTTTCAATTTATTTTAGTAATAAATATTAATAATATTTATCAGAAATTAATAATTGCTATTCCATATTCATGTTCATTTGAATTGAATGAAATGTTAAATATGTCAGTCCATTCTATTCCTTTTTAATAAGGCTCTTTTAAAAAATGAATACATTAAAATAATTTTTTGAGAGATCACTGAAAATTAGTAATTCAAATAGTTAATATTCATTAATTCTGCAAATAATTTTTACCTATTTTTGTCCCATAGATTCCATTACTAACGAGATTAATAATATTTTCTTGAAATATTATTTTCATATATTTATTAAAATAAACTAGTTGTACTGAAAATCAAAGATATTCTAACTACTTTCGATCATTTTTATATTTATGCAATTAAGACAATCATGTCTATAAAAGATTCAATCTTGTTCCATTACATAAAAATCTAAACTAAATAAAACAATAACAACAATAACAGAAAATCAAAAAGTTTTTGATTGCATATATTCCAGCATGTTCTTGTCATTGCACGAGTTCTTGTCCATAACACGAGTTCTTATTCGTTACATACATGAGATCTTATTCATGTATTTTCTTTTATTAAATGAATTTTTATTTAACTTCGTGTCTTTTATTTCATTGTATGGCTTTTTAAATTAACATAAAAAGCATAGGTTCTTAACTGGGGCCCGTGTATCTCGTGAATCCGTGGGTTCAAGGGAAAACGAATAACTAATTTTATTTTTGACTCACAAGTGAATAAACTATCATATTTCATTTAAATCTGTGCAATAAATTATATTATTATTAAATGCAGATATATGAGTTATGAATTACACAAACATGATATTATTATCTGTTGCATGGATCTGATAATATTATTAGTTGTACATCTAGGATACATATGCAATATGACGATGCTACATGAATGCAGTGGGACGATGACAATTTTATGGTATTTATTAAAAGGGAAAATGACCCTTAGTTCTATGGCAATATCGCAAAGATTCAGAAAATATTTAGTTATTTTAAAATTTTGAAATTTTGAAATCTTGACCAACTTTTCAGAAATCTTAGTATTATTTTATTCTTTCGCACTTTTGTGCATATCATGGATCACATTCCAAGGAAACCTTATATTAAGCATAAATGATATATGTTATATAATAATATTATTTTATAATTCCAATAAAGAGATGATATTTGTAATTATAATGTATATAACGTATAAAAAGTATAGTTCGTATATTAAATTCTCAATCGTATACTTTCCACTAAATAGTGAACAAACTGTATGTTGGTGGCATCTATTACAATTACAGTACGCTAAGAAACATCAAATGGTATTGTGTTCCCCTCTCCATAAATAAAATCCATTTGCCACTCCCTAACCCTGTAATTGCCTATAATTCCCAAATGCTAATGAAAATGAAAGATTTTATTGATATACAACAGCAGTTATGATTGACAGTTACAGTTATTGGTGATAATTTCTATACTGTTTTAATTTAATGTGTGCATTTGTAGGATAAGAAATATTGTGTTTAACTAAAAGTAAGTTTATAAGGATATTATAAGGATTAAGGTTTTATAAGGATTTAAAAAATAATTTTTTTTACATTTTTAAACAATTTCACATAGTAAATAATATTTTTGCTTTTTTACATAAATTTAACTCTAAGTTTTTAACATGTAAATAAATGATTATCATCTTCTCGTCTAAGAATACTTTTAAATAAGAATAATTTCAAAATATTTTCAAATTATTTTTTATGATGGAATTATCTTATTTATACATCAAGAATTTTATATATATTTCACAGAAAAATATTAATCTTCACACCTTGTGTCAAAACTTTGACAGCACTTTGTTATTGCCTTTCGTTAATACATTATTGTTTCAAAGATGATTTCTATATCACAAGTTAATGATATTTTTACTTAACCATGCAAATTCTGAAACTGAATTTCAATTTTTTCACATTTCTCAAATGATTAGTTTCTTCTACTACCTTCCATATATGAATATAAATTAACATTTTTTCCTTTTATTTTCTTAATTTTATCTCGATTGGGTTATTATTTTTTGTGGAAAAGTTTACTAAAAAAAATTGTCTATGATTGTAACAATTTTTGCACACTCTTAAAATGAAAAATATTTAAGCTTCAATCTTAATGTTCTTCCTGAGCTGGCACTTCAGGAAAGAACTGAAAGAAAGTTGCAATCAAAACTTCTTTTAAGAGCACAATTCTTTCACAAGAATATAAAAAAGAAAGACCTCTCTGCTAGTCTGATTAAATAAGTACGGAAAGTGGAAGAAAAGCAAACCATTACTGAGATGATTGATGAATTTAATGAGATTATGATTATGGATGAAAATTATGTGATTATGGAATTGGACGAACAATAAAAAATATCATGGATATTTTTAGTGAAATAATGAAAAATAAGCAAATAAGAAATAAGCGTCAAGACTTTTGATTAAATAATTGATGTAGCACAAAAATACTTCAACTGTGTGCACTCGTTGTTGTGTGATTCTTTTGAATTAATTATTCGTATTTCATTTAACTTAAAAAGACTGTTTTAAATAATTTTAAGAACTTCACAGAACTTTTTTGCATTATTAAAATTGTACAACATATATGTTTTTGATTTTTATGTTATTATTATTTTTATCTTATTGTTATTATTATATTAATTTAGTGAACCCCATTCTTTATGACTATGAAAGTAGTTCGTGCTGTAAGTGTTTATCTTCACTTTGGTCATTATTTTATTTTATTATATGAGGAAAGTATGACATTGTTAAACTGGTCGGGAATAAAAATATCTACATTTCTCTATGCTATATGCATCCTTGGCTTATACTGTTAATTTTGTCCTCTGTTAATTTTGCTCTGTTTAATTTTTTACTGTTAATTTTGCTCTGTGTATAAGTGAAAGATTCCATATATAGCTTCCTTATGTGTTGTTTCTTATCCCACTTGGTCGACAGCAACATCTAGACCAAATCTACGGACACGTATGTTTTTAAACCGGCGATTCATGATAAAATGTAAAAATGCAGCTTCTTTTTGTGCTTGAATTTGCGGCACCAAAACATGGGGCACCCAAAAGAGTAAAGTCTAACTTTGCCCCAGTCGGTTACCCCTACACGTTGGGTACCCATTTTAGTCACCTTTTATGACATACCCTTGCTTCAGTGGGGCTATTCTAACCTGCACCCACATTCGTTAACTCCTTACATTCGTTATATAACTTAAATAATTGCTTTAAATATAAGGCAATCTCACACTTATACGTAATGCAAGAAAGAACGAAAATTAACGTATAAGGGAGATATTATCGTGTATTTAAAAAACAATTATCTAGTACATAAGAAATGAGGATTGGGCACACTAATCAGAAAACAATAAAATTATTGAAATTAAACAATGATACAATGAAATTTTAAAAAAGTCAAATTAACACCCAAAATATCGTACTACGTGGAACTGTTTTTAATCCACAATACTAACAATGCATCACGGTGTTAAAAAACAAGTGAAAACTCCTTTCAAGATCTGAAATCCAACATCTACACTTATGAGCGATCACCATTCTGACATTCTTTCAATTCCCTTATGTCATTCTCCAAAAAACAGTTTTTATTCGTAACTGGAAAAACATAAAAGACAAGATTTATGGTCGTTATTTGATGCGTCTCGTACACGCAAGTCACATAAAACACACGTTATAAAATACGCCCTCATTGGGGCGCGATTTTCTGGATAGAACACCTCCCATCCAATATGAAACGATTTCTATCACGCCAGTGTTTTTCTCGTTCACTTTGACCATCATTTTCTGTTATTATGTGAGGAAAGTATGGCATTGTTCTCGCGAAACAATAATCTCTCAATAGCTGAGCCATTGCAGGTGTTTTCTTACGAGCGTTTTATATGGACCGGCAGGTGTGTTTTTTTTCTACGCTGGATGTTTATAGAAAGTAAATGCAGGATGGCTTTCATGACCTTTTAGAAACAAATGGTTTTTGATACAGTGATTTTGTAGGACATAGAAACAAAATATCACTTCAAAAAATAGCTAATATGATGTTAAAAAGAAAGGTTTAATTTAAATAATAAATGTGTATGAAAAAGAAGAAAAAAATAATTTAATAATAAGAAATTAAAAGGGGCATATATTAAGAAATGAGCAAATACTTTCGGTAGAATCTTCTTTTTTAATTAATTATTATAAAAAAAGGGTAAAAAGCAATTAAAAAGAGTTTTTTTTTTTAAAGTTTATTAGATGCCAGCATGTGATTGAACACAAGATATTACAAATATCTACAATACAAATTATGGCTTGTTTCTGAGGTTAGCAACATCTGATGACAAGTAACACCTTGATCTGACAGCCAAGCACAAGAAGATTAATGTCTTCGGGAAGGACTTTCAAGGACATCTTTTTTAAAATTTACATATAATCTTGTAAAAAAACCCAGAAAAAGTTTGACAAAATAGTCAATGCCAAAAATACTTACACAATTAGAATCACGACTATATGTTTTTCAATCAAACAAGTGTTCTCTTGAATGTTAACTAGCAATATCACTTGATTAGAAATGAAGCATTTTTTTTTATCAATTTAAGTTTATTTTTTATTTAATTACCAATTTTGTTTACCTCTTGTATGTTCTGAAGAAAAGACGTGAAACAAAAATCATAGGCATAGAGAAAATCTCATAGGCATAGGAAAAATTTAATCGTAGCTAAAATAAATTTAATCTAGCAAACTCATAGGCATAGACAAAATTTCAATTTTGAAATCATACTTCCAAATCAGTAATTTTAGGAATGGTACTTTTATGAAAGTGTACTGCATGTGTAATAAAAATTAGTACTTTTATGAACGTGTTAATCATAAAAGATAACACACACTTTTCATAGAGATGATAATCAATGCAAAAGCAATTATAAAGAATGATAAAATCCCAAAAAAATATTAACTCAAGGAGTTTAGGAAGATTTTATAGCATTGCTATATATTTTTACTTGAACATGCATCATTCCGTTGAAAATAAAGAAAAATAATGTTTGTATGAATGTTTCATAAATTCTTAAAGTTTTACGTATATGCCTGTACTTTACGAGAAAAATGTACTGTTTTCTAATTATTGATTTGATAATAGCAGACTTGAAATAAAATTAAAAATTTATTTTAGCATACTATATTAATAATAAATGATTAAATGCAGCTTCTTTCCAGAAATTTTCTGAAGTATTTAAGAATTATCCTAAAACTACTTGGAAATTATCATGTAGTGTTTTTATTATTTATTTTTTTGGAAATATGACATTATTATTTAACTACGGCACTGTAAATTAATATTAAAATTCTTTAAAAGTTTTAGTTTGAGCGAATTGCCTTTTTCATCCTACTATATTTAATAATTAAATATTTATTTAATTTTTTTAAAGTTGTACTGAATAATTAAAATTATCTACCTTTTTTAAGTTATACTAAATAATTTTACAGAAATTTTGTACGTTAAAATTATCGAGACAACATGTTTAATTTTGATCATCCAATTTTGTTATATTAAAAAAATAAAAAAATAAAATTAGCTATGCTTAAATATTATCAAATTTCCTTCTTTCATTATACCCAGATGGGACCTTTTATTTCATAAAATTCAATTTAGATTGTCATTTATACTTTTATCGCTACATATTTGTAGACAAACTTGAGATAAAAATGTTATAAAAATATGATAAAATGTCAAGTCGATTATTGTTTGAAATTGACCCATATTATGCATTAACTAGGAAAATTTTACAAACAAAAGGTTAATTCATTCGTGTATCGTACATTTTCATGTTAAATTATAGTTAGATAATCGTTATCTTTTTAATTTTAAAGATTATTAATGACTGTATTAAAAATATGATATGTTTATGATTTTAAAACATTAATAACGATTTTTCCTTAATTTTACTTTTATAGATCAAATTTATAGTTTTTCATGAAATGTTAATATTCCCTTTTACATAATTCTAGAACGTATTTGAAACGTAAAGATCAGTTAAAAATAAAAATGAGCAGAAAGTGATTAAAAAAAATTTATGGTTGCACATACGCGTTAACTCAATAATTTTTCCATTTACAAGTAACAAATATTAAACAAAGAAAAAAAAATTTGAATTTCCTCGAATGCGCATAGAATTTTGCCACCTTGTAGTTCGGCTAGTCTAGCAATAACTGGTCAGTAACATTGTTTAAAACAATTAGGTATTCAAACCAAAAAGACTTAGATGTCACCGGGTGCAAGGTGGGGCCTACAAGAGAGTGATTAACTAGTTCTGATATGATACACTCATGTCCATAAATTAAGGATAATTCAGAATCACACAGAAATTGAACACTAAAATAAAAATTGCACCTGTAGAATTATCACACACATATTGAAGAAGAATATGCAAATTACAGGAAACCACCAGATGGCGCGGATAGTATGTCACAATGGCAACAGTGTAAGAGAGGGGTATATAAACAATGCTGGCAAAGAAGTAAAATTGTTCACAAGCGCTTTAAAAGCCTTTCAGTGCAATAACCGCATAGTTACGGCACAAAGGAAGCATTTGGATGATTTTTTACGTGGTAGAATTATCGGACGACTGGAATGTGGACGTACCCTGCTGGAAGTATCCGAGGAACTTGGAATCGCGCAGAGTCTCATCTCCGGGCTTTGGAAACGATTCCAAGATGATGGTAATGTGAGTAGATGTTTTAGGACAGGTCGTCCCCGCGTTACAACGCCGAATGAGGACCGGTATTTAGCAGTTACTGCCAAAAGAAACAGACGGAGCACAGCATCAGACCTGTCTCGTCAGTTCTCTTCAGCTACCGGTACGACAGTTTCAAGGCAGACCGTGTACAGACGCTTAGGGCACATTGGTCTATATGCTCTTAGGCCTGTCAGATGTGTTCCACTTACAGCAACTCACTGTCACCTGCGATTAACCTGGAGTAGAGAGCATGCATTGTGGACACCGCAACAGTGGTCTTGTGTGATGTTTTCCGACGAGTCCAGGTTTAGTTTGCAGTCTGATTCTCGCCGGACATTCATATGGAGAGCGCCATGTACCCGTTACCACCAAGAGAACACCATTGAACGACACCGTTACGGTGGTGCAGGATGGCTCGTTTGGGGAGAAATTATTCGTGGTTCCAGAACTGACCTGCATGTTCAGAGTGTAACGATGACAGGCCGCAACTACCGGGGTGTCATTCTGGAACAACATGCACGTTCGTTTGCAGCTAAGGCTCGGTAGCGCAGTAGACAGCGCGTCCGTCTCATAATCACTCCAAAAGATCAGATTGATAATTTGATACTCAGCATGCCTAGGTTGTAAAGGACTGTATTGCATGTCCGGGAGACATACTCCATATTAACCATCATACTAAACATGTTATACTGTTTTTGTTCACTGAAGTGACAAAACTCATGGGATAGCAATATGCAAATTTTCAGATGGCAGTAGCATCGCGTAGAACAGGTATAAATGCGCAGTGCTTTCGCAGAGCTTTCATTTCTGTTCAAGTTAGTCATGTGAAGAGATTTTGACGTGATGATGACCGCACGACGGGGAATTAACAGACTTTGAACGCGGAATGTTAGTTGGAACTAGACGCATGGGTCATGCCATTTCGAAAATCGTTAGGGAATTCAACATTCCCAGATCCACTGTGTCAAGAGTGTGACGAGAGTATGAAATTTCAGGCATAACATCCCACCATGGACAGCGCAGTGGTCGACCGCCTGCACTTAACGACCGAGACCGGCGACGTCTGCAAAGAGTCGTAAATTCTAACAGACAAGCAACACTGCGTCAAATAACCGCAGAAATCAATGGGACGTGCAAGGGACTTGTCTGTTAGAACTGTGCGGAGAAATTTGGCTTTCTTGGGCTGTTCCAGCAGAAGACCGACTCGAGTGCCTTTACTGACAGAACGACATCGCTTGCAGCGACTCTCGTGGGCACATGAGCATATCGGTTGGTCCCTAGATGAATGGAAAACCGTGGCCTGGTCCGATGAGTCACGATTTCAGTTGGTAAGGGCTGATGGTAGGGTTCGAGTGTGGCGCAGACCCCACGAAGCCATGGACCCAAACTGTCAGCAACGCACTGTTCAAGCTGGTGGTGGCTCCGTAATGGTGTGGGCTGTTTTTTCATGGCATGGACTTGGTCCTAGGGTGCGACTGGACCGAACATTGACTGTAAATGCTTATGTTCATCTACTTGGAGATCACTTGCAGCCATTCATGGACTTCATGTACCCAAACAACGATGGGATTTTTATGGATGACAATGCGCCATGTCACCGGGCCACAACTCTCGTGATTGGTTTGAAGAACATTATGAACATTTCCAACGAATGATCTGGCCCCCTAGATAGCATGACATGAATCCCATCGAGCATTTATGGGACATCATCCAGAGGTCTGTTCGTGCGCAAAATCCTGCACCATCAACGCTTTCACAATTATGGACGTCTATCGAGACAGCATGGCTCAATATTCCTGCAGAAGACTTCCAACGACTTGTTGAGTCCATGCCACGTCGAGTTGCTGCACTTCGCCGGGCGAAAGGAGGGCCGACACGATATTAAGAGGTATCCCATGACTTTTGTCACTTCAGTGTAAATAGGTTCTTTTTTGAAATTTGTTGGAGGGAGTAAAAATCGCAATTTTTATTAATTATGTCAAACATATAGCATCTTTTTTGCTCTTTACCTTTTGTTTAATATATAGACTTTACAAATAAGTCAAATTTGTTTTGCTTCTGTCTCTTTCTTTGCCTGAACTTCATGATCCTTAATTGATAGACATGAGTGTAGTTTTTTAGAGCAAATTTATAGTTTTTCATGAAATGTTAAGGATTCCCATTTACATAATTCTAGAACGTATTTGAAAAGTAAAGATTAGTTAAAAATAAAAATGAGCAGAAAGTGATTAAAAAAAAATTTATGTTTGCACATACGCGATAACTCAATAATTTTTCCATTTACAAGTAACAAATATTAAACAAAGAAAAAAAAATTTGAATTTCCTCGAATGTGCATAGAATTTTGCCACCTTGTAGTTCGGCTATTCTAACAATAACTGGTCAGTAAAAGTGTTTAATACAATTAGATATTCAAGCCAAAAAGACTTGTCTGTCACCACGTGCAAGATGGGGCCTACAAGAGAGAGTTCTGATATGATATGATATTTTAAATCGTCTAGACAGTACGAGTAACTGAATGTTGTTGTATTTTTCTATTGCAAAATTTTGGGACTTAGATAGCAGATAATTCTCGATGAATTTTTTAAAGTTATTTCCTTTTACACGTAGAAATCGCATTACTTCACTTCGCATTTGAAGGTCTTTTTTATGATAGAAATTTCTGTAACGCGCTGTTACATAAAGGTCAAAGATACTAATACGACGATTGTTTGTGAATCCATGTGATGAAGAAATAGATGTATGCTATTATACTGCAGAATTTTTATCATGAGAAGACTTGTAGTATTTCATTCGCAGGGGAAAGAAATGTATATTCTTTAACAAGTGCATACTAACAACCTGTCACTCAATTCTGACAGCAGATAAGCAATATCGTAGATATTTATATTACATTCAATTAGCGTTTTGTACTAATGATAACAACAATTTACCATTCAAATCTGATAGCAGATATTCAGTATGGATAATGAGATCTTATGAAATTAGCGATTGTCTGTGCGACTTTCGTGGATCGAATCAATTACAAATGGATTGTGGAATATGCCACGAGTTGTTGCATCGTGATTGGGGATAGACCATGCGTTGAAAAAATGTTGACTCCATTGAGAATTGAAGGAATCTGACACCTCCCCCTTCTTGACTGATTTTCTTAAAGAGAGTTTTTTGAAGAAGAAGATGAGAGTTCTTCGACGAAACGACAAAAAGTATTATTTTTTTTTTTTTACTGAAAGTGACTGATCAGAACGGAAATTCCGTTTACTTGCAAAATTAGCAGCTTGTGGTTTCATATATCACGCCGTGTGATAATTAAGGTCTGCCGCAGACCTGGTGAAATAGATTCGTTTTAGATGAGAGAAATCTGAAAATATCTGCCCTTGGAGTGAACTGCACTTGTAAATCTATTGATATCTTTAATTTTCCTTTTGGTTTTGTAAATTATAATTCGTAAAAAGAGTTCTGTATATATATGATGCTTGCAAATAAAAATTAAAGTGTTCTCATGAATCTGAAAGTGGCCGTATTCATAAAACGGTTATTTGCGTAGTATAGGCCGAGACGTTACAATACAAATGCAATTTGACCAGATTTGTTGTATCAACTAATCATTAAATTTATATGTAATTATTGCTCTATTTTATAACCCCTTCTTTTTTTAAATTTGCCCTGCATATAAAAATATTAACTCATCATTAAATTTTCAAATAAATTATTATAAATATCTTTTACCAATAGTTACAAGCAATATTCCCTTTCCTCACGTCACAATTATGATCTATTTCAAAATTTACGAAATACATATAGTTATAAAATCACTGTATTATAAGAATACCAAGAAACCCTTTTTATATCATTTCTCCTAACAATAATCATGAATTTCTCGGATAAGATTTATCCAAGTCCAGTTTTTTTCCGGACTTGACTCACTGTTTTTCCCGAAATAAAAGAAAACGGGAAAGTCAACTGCAATCAAGAATAACTCCCGGAAGACTCTTCCGGGTGAAGTTTTCTCTGAGCAATCTTTGGGAAGCACTAAGTTGTTCCACACAGAACTTAAGATATATTTTCCCGGATCCTATTATGAGCTTAGGGTATTACAGGAAAAGTCATCATTATCCGGGGAAAAGGAAAAATCTAATATTTTGATGAGAGTTCTTGAGTGCATTCGCATTGCGTGTTGCTTTAGCAGAGTTCCCGCTGCACTTGAGATGATGTATTCATTAGAGTAATTAGCTTTATTAGGATGTAAGAATGATTCTTTAATTGGAAGAGGATGAGTTGAAGAAACGCTACGCCAACAGGGTAAGCGCAGTTCTATGGCATCTTAAGACAATGGATTGTTTGTTCAGCGGAATTTGCAGTGTTCCCTTAGAAAGCTGCTTCACATGCGAGAGTTTCTGAAAAGGAGGAATAAAGAAATTAATTTTGGTAACGCTGTATTATGTTTCAAAGCTGTAAGAATGTTGCTAAAATATGTCGTGTAGTTCTTTCGAAATATTTACAAACCAAATATAACTATATTTCTATTTTATTTTTATCTTTTGCTTCAAAAAATCTGGGTTTAAAAAATAAGAAAATTAATGTGCATGCTGACATTACATCCAATGAATTTCAATGATTCATTTACGATGATTTGCTTGTTTTTTTTTCCTTTTAATAAGATATTGCATGAACATATTGTATTTCAAATTTCTTTTTTAATTTTGCTAAATCTTCTGTAGGAATTTCCTCCAAATTTTAATCAATCAATCAATCATCATCATCAGTGGTGCAACAGCTCCATGTTCAGCCAACGCCATCTGCCTACTGGTATCTACTACTACAGATTCCATAACAGGAGATGTTTTTTTCTTTTTATGGGGTGGGATTGTTTGCCCATCGCCCAACGCTCTGCAGTCAAATTAGTTCGGGAACAATGGTTTAAAAGGGATTCCGAAACCACTACAAGCATTCGTGTTACCGCTAGAACTTCAACCCTGTGGCACCTAGCGCCAGTCACTCGGCCATCAAGCCCCACTTTTAATCAAGAAATCAGAAAATAAAATTATTTGAAACTTTGAAAAGGATTTAGAAGATAAATCGTTAAATTAATATTCACATGAATATAAGATGAGTTACTTAAATTTCTATGTATAAAACATCTCTCAGGTTAATCATTGATGAATTGAATATTTTCTAAGTAAAAGTTGCAAAAGCAAAACTCCATTTTAACACTTAATGCAATTTATTCTTCCTTTTTATATTGAAGTAGAAATACAAACAGTCACGATAATAATAAAAAATTAAAATCGCCATTTCGTTAAAAAACTACCATATGACAGTAATGAATTTTAAATAATAATTAAACTTTAATCCATTCTTTACAAATGAATTAAGACCTTGTAATAGTTTATATTTTAATGCTTAGAGAATGTATTATTATTATTATATTTTTTTTTTCAACTTTACATTGATAATGTGTAAAGATATAAGAATATTTCATAATTACTTTTTAGTTAATTGTGTTATGAATGTCACAAAGTTTTTATATATTTTAAGAGAGCATATGTAGTTAACACTTGTCTAATAAAAGTCCTTTCTTTGTAAAATCAGAATTTATTGAACAGCTCCAACTAAAAACTCATACCTTTCTAATTAGTTTTAAAGACTATCAATGGGATATCACATTTAAAGAATCAAAAAATTAAATAGATAGATTTTTTTATAAACCAAGCGTCTAAAAAAGGTTAATATTTTGGGTTTTATTTTGATTTATAAATTAACTAAGATTTCGAAAACAATGAAAAAAATGATTTATTATGCTTTATTCCTTTCTTAAGTGCAATTCTGTTAACCAGAAGTTAAAATGTTGTGTGTGTCCTCAATGTCCTAATCCTCCGTGTCTAATCCTCAATGTCCTGCAGTGCGGGAAGACATTCCATGAGTAATCTACTCATGGATGGAGGGAAATAGGTAGCTTCTGTTGTGATCAGTACCCGTAGGTAGAGGTCTGACTTGGCTCCGCGTCGAAGAAGAAAAAAGGCAGTCCTTCTGGGAAGATTTTTAGCGATAACTACTCCGCATTTGAGTAACATATGGGAGAAAACGCGAAAAACTCCCATCATGTAGTCCGACTAACGAGGCAAGATGCTGAACGTCCCTAACGCCATCAAATCTCTTCATTTTTTGAAACAGTGTCTGCAACAAAGCCGCCAGCGTATTGAACCTCAGCCCTAATGCTCACTAGCGGAGCATGTTGTCACTGAGAAATTAAAATAAAAAAAAATACTAAATAAATTCCATTGAATTTGATTTGCAAATTATTGTGTAAGAGATTTTAAATATTTCGGACATGATTTTCAATATTTTCATTAAAATAACGAATTCCTATTGAACAATTTTGCACTGCCATCATAATGTAATATTGGGTTCCAGTTTTTAGAGAAAGTTTTATATAATTTGGCGTTTTATTACATTCATGTTAAATTTACTAAAATGAATAAATAATATTAGTGTGGACGTACAGTAATTTTTCTGTTTTCGTTCTAAAAGAATTTTGTAAAAATATTTCTTAAGCAGTTGTTTTAAGTTTTCACTTAGTATAAATTAAATTTAAATTTTTATTCCTAAACCGTATAAGATTTCTGATCAGTAAATAGCATAATGAAATAAAATAATATTTAATGAGATAAATGTTTTTCAGAATTCCTAACCGTAGCAGAAATACTAAGCCACTAATACGTTCCAAAAATGCTTTAAAGAGTTTAGATCAAATTAGGTCGGATTTCAGGTCAATTACTAGATTATTTTTTATCTTTTCTATTCAATAAACTTGTATGGCATCATTTAAAAATTGTAAAGAAACGAAGACGTTGAAGGCTGGCTGCACATCTAAACCATTTTTAAAAATTTCTAAGTATTTCTTTCTTTTTTTTTTTTTTTTTTTTTTTGTTTTGGTTCGATGCAAAAGTTTGATTTTTATTAATTCAATCAAATTAACTCAATCATTTAATGAAGAACATTTTTCTTTTAATGTTAATATTAGATAAATTAATTAAAATTTTTATATTTTTCACTTTTATAAATCGCATATTTTTAGAAGAGGAGTTTTCCTTGATAAAGTAATATAAAGGACGATATTAGATAATGTACCATAAATATTAAAAATTATTTGAAAGAAATAATTTAAATATTGTTTGTGCAGTCAAATATTTAAAAAAAAACAAAAATCATAAAAATCTTAGCACTCGAAATGTTTGAACAGTATACCAATAAGTTACTCCATTATGAGAAACAAATTCATTATATATATTAGGCACTATAATTGTAACAAATTTGTAATAACTTTCTATCTATAAAACTATAAAATGTATATTTTCTGGTTATTAATAATTAGAAATTCATTAAAATAGTGAATTGAAATACAAATGATTTTACGCGTCAAAATTTCATTACCATTTCCTTATGATAACAGTTAAAGGTAACAAAAATATTTTCTATTCTATTTTTATAATTTAATTGTTCTATTCAAAGGCGTCTGACTTTGACAGCATTAGCATCTGGTCGAAGAAAGTTGTTAGTTTGTAATATGATATTTATGATATTTTGATTGAAAAAATTTTTAAAAGAGAAACACTTTTCTATCAGGCAAAACTAATATATATATATTAGTATTATATATATATATACATATATATATATACTAATATATATATATTAGTATTATATATATATACATATATATATATATATAAACTCATGATTGTGAAAATTGCAACACTATGAAGGACTTACGCGAGAGTGAGCAGAAATTTTCAGAAATGCAAATTATCATGATATGCAAATGATTAGAATTTCAAATCCGTAGCGCAAGCGTATGCTGAGAAGCGCCCTCTGAACGGCGGATGGATCCGAATAAATAGACGGCTATAGCGAGGCGTGTATGGTTATAGGTGGTTATCTGCTAGTGGTAAACGTTAGCTCAATCGTTACTTATGCCTTTTCGACGACAGAGAACGAGATTTGAACAACTTAAGAGTTTGAACGGGGCAGAATCATCGGCCTTCGTGAAGCTGATTGTCTTATCGATGCAGTAGCCGCTCATGTGCAGCGTAACAGCAGCACAAATATGCGTCTTTGGAAGCAGTGGATGGACGAGTGTCGGACAACTCGAAATCCGTTGACTGGCTACTAATCAACTAGAATTAAATTTCACCACTATGACGATTCCTCTCCATGGTGTTGCACCACAAACATGAGTTTAGATATATAGATATAGATAGATAGATATAGATAGATAGATATAGATATAATATATATATGTCTTCTTGATTATATTTTTAAAAATAAAACTGTCATCAATTTTATAAATAAAAATAAGAAAACAAATGCGATTAATTTGCAACAAAGTAAAAATAAGGAATGTTATAAAACGTACCTTAATTCGTCTGTAAAAGAACAACTAAGATTTTCCACAAGTATTTTTAAAATTCTTTTAATAAATTTTTGTGCCATAAACTAAATAAAAGTTTATTATTGTTATTTGTTTCATATTATAAATATTACTTTTAAAAAGCTAAATATTATAAAATTTTTCGAAATAGATTTGTATTTACTGAAATCAATATTATTTTTTCAGATTTTGCTTATGAAATTTAAAGGCATCTATATTTTGAAAAATTTCATGTAATCATCAGCTAAAGCATATGTGTTAATTAAAATGCATGACTTTATTTCATTTATCATTTCATTACTGAGACATCACATAATGTAAGTAATCATATAAGACATCAGAACAATTTGGAGGACTCTAAATGCTCGAGCATATTAAACAAAAAAATCATAAAATTGTTTTAACTACAATTTCTTCAATTTATAATTATATGGATAAAAGCCGCGAAGTCCCAGTAAAAAGTCCGTTCTAAATTTATGTAAAATCCTACAAATAGACTCAAAACAAAATGATAACTATTTATTATTTTTATCAAATAAGTAAATTATTTAATTCTAATTCTTGTTCTTTTATCATCACTTTTAATTACTACGATGACGAAATTAATTTACTCAACGTTTCATTTATTAATGATCTTATAATATGTAAATTTGATTTATTACAGCATTGTTATTGGAAGTATGAATTTCTCAGATTTGCAAATTGTTCTGAAATCAACTTGCTGTTATAAACTGTGGTTTTAATTTTAATATACTAGATTGCTCTAACTCATTAATTAAAATAAATAAACATATTTCGAGAAAAGATAATAAAATGCATATTAAAATACATTAACTTAAAATATATTTATTGTGTAATTTCAAAAAATATAAAAGGGAGGTTAAATCCTTTATTTTAAAAACTAATTAATATATTCTTCATTTTAAAAAATTGATAATCTTTCAAAATTTAAAATACATAATCTTTGTAAATTTAAAAATTCTTAATCATTGAAAATTTAAAAGAAATAACTCACTGTCTGAACTATTTTTCACCTTTTTTGTTTAAAGAAATAGAAATGTAACTTTAAGTACTTTAGAGAACTCCCTTGTGTTATATTAATCAAAAAATTCTCCTGTATTGATTAATTAAAAATAAGGCTTTTAAAATATTTAATTACGTATAAAGTGTTTTTTTAAATCTGGACACAATTTCAAACACTTCATTCAAACTTCAGTTTTGAAATTATTTTATTGAAGAATTAAATATTTAATATCTATCATTTTTAATATTCACATAATTTATTGATTCGCTTTACATTATAAATATAAATATACAATGGAAAGTATAGTTTTTAAAAGCCAGATACTAATTAAATTTAAGAAAAAGAGTCGTTTTCGAAATATATGCTAATTAATTACTTCTAAAATAATTTAAGTATTATTTCAACAAAGCAAGATTAATTTTTAAACATAACAAAAGGGACAAAGACTTTAATTCCCGACAATCTCCATAAACATCTTTTAAGACTTTACCCAATAAAATGCATCTACATTGCATTTGCATTTGAAGAAAGGAAGGAAGGATCCTCCACATCTTCATCCCTTCATCAACAATTTTTTTAGTTGCCTCTTGAAAATGTTTCACTAAACTTTCCAGTGGTGAAAACAGGTATGCCCCGAGGGAAGCAGAAGGATTACGAAAGGACCAGGTTGCATTACAAGATTTCATCCATCTACGAAGAAGAAAAAAAATGACTGGGAAAAAAATTTCCAAGAAAGTGTCTTGGTTTATTTTGAGGCATCTCCCATTCTATCTCTTTCGCATTTTCGAGAACTTTCGCTTCCGTTGGGAAAAGAATACTTTTTCGATACAGAAACGGACGCTTATGACTCGCCCTCAGGTATACTTCCAAGGACAGGTAGGTCGAAAAATAAATTTGTCGATGTGGCTTTTCAGATTGGTAAGTGTATCAGGGAAGGAGTATCAACAGCGGTAGTAATGGTTATGATGGAGTTG